>JAPFFP010049738.1:0-31463 GCA_026153255.1 Solanum medicagineum
ACAAACTTTAACAACACACTAAGTATTCAATCACACATACCTATTAGTGTCCTAATCCTGCATGTTGGACTTCCTCTGTAGCGTCAAATAAGTTAGGGTAATTCGCTTTCATCACGTCCTTGGCCTCCCATGTTATTTCTTCTGCTTGCTGGTTTCTCCAAAGTAGTTTTACTGAAGTTATTTCTTTATTTCATAGCTTCTTAACTTAATGATCTAGAATAGCGGTAAGTACCTTTTTATATGTGAGATCTTCTATGACATGGATGTCTTCAATAGGAGTGACATGGGATGGGTCACCTATGCATTTTCGAAGTATTGAGACATGAAAAACTGGATGAACTATTGAAAGCTCTTGGGGTAGGTCTAGTTCATATGCAACCTGCCCGAACCTCTTAATAATCTGATATGGCCCAGTGTAACGTGGGCTCAGTTTTCCTTTCTTACCAAATCTCATAACACCTTTCATTGGAGACACCTTTAAAAATACCCAATCCCCTACTCAGAGTCCTCTCCTTCTAGCATCCGCATATGATTTGTGATGACTTTAGGCTGGTTTTAGCCGCTACTATATTAGCTTAACTTTTTCTATGGCTTGTTGTACAAGATCTGGCCCAACCAAGGTGGTTTCACCACTTCAAACCATCCAATTGGCAACCTACATTTCCTCCCATACAAAGCTTCATAAGGTGCTATCTTGATACTCGCGTGGTAGCTATTATTATAGGCAAATTAAATAAATGGCAAATGGTCCACCCAACTACCTTTAAAGTCTAATGCACAAGCTCACAACATATCTTCAAGTTTCTAAATGGTGCATTCTGCTTGACCGTCTGTTTGAGGGTGGAAAGTTGTACTCAAATTCACTTGTTTTCCTAAACTGCTTTAGAAGGACTTCCAAAACTTTATAGTGAATTGAGCCCCCCGATCAGATATAATGGAGAGTGGGACTCCATGTAGCCTGACTATCTCTTTGAGGTATAGGTTGGCAAACTCTTCAGCTGTATAATCACTCCTGACAGGTAAGAAGTGTGATGACTTTGTGAGTTTGTCAACTATTACCTATATGGATTCAAACTTCTGAAATGAGCGAGGCAACCCAGTAGCAAAATCCATATTGATCATATCCCACTTCCATGTTGGAAGCTCTATACACTGCATATAACCTCCTAGCTTTTGGTGTTCTACTTTCACTTGTTGGAAAGTTGGACATTGAGCCACAAATTCTGCAAGGTACTTTTTCATGCCTACCCACCAAAACCTTCCCTTAAGGTCATGGTACATCTTAGTTAATCCTGGGTGGATAGAATATCAGGAATGATGGGCTTCTTCCATTATCCTCTTTCTTAATCCATTAATATCAAGCACATATAATCTATTTTGGTAATAAATTACTCCACTTTGTGTAAGGTCAAAGCCCTTTATTGTGCCCTAACTCACCTTTTCCTTAAGCTGTCATAGAACAGGATCCTCGAACTATTTTTTCTTTCACCTTCGTTACCAATGAAGAATCCGTAGCATTATGCACAACAACAGCTTGCTTTGAAGTTTCAAGAAGGCGAACTCCCAAATTAGCTAGTTGTCGTAGATCCTTAGCCACTCCTTGACTTAACACACTTTGATCACCAGTATTCATGATTTCCTTACGACTCAGAGCATCGGCTACCACATTTTTCTTCCCTAGATGGTATAGTATATCAACGTCGTAATCCTTTATTAGCTCTAGCCATCTTCGCTATCTTAAATTTAGGTCTTTCTACTTAAAGATATATTGCAAACTCTTATGGTTAGTATATATGTCAACGTGAACCCCATACAAATAGTGGCGCCATATTTTCATAACAAATACAACCGCAGCTAGCTCAAGATCATATGTTGGATAGCTTTTCTCATGTAGTTGTAGCTGTCTAGTTGCATAAGCAATTACCCTACCATGTTGTGTCAGCACAAACCCTAAGCCAACTCCTGAAGCATCACAATGCACTGCCTACCCTTTGGTGCCTTTTGGATGTACTAATACAGGTGCAAAAGTTAGCTTATTTTTCAGCTCCTAGAAGCTCCTTTCACATGCATCATTCCATTGGAACTTGGTTATCTTATATGTCAACTTTGTTAGAGGTGCAGAAATAGAAGAAAAACCTTTAACAAACCTCCTGTAATAACCTGCCAAACCTAGGAAGCTCCAAACTTCCGTCCGTCTTCTTGGTCTTGGCCAATCTTTCACAGCCTCTGTCTTTTGTGAATCAACCCTTATTACCTCATCGGATGTAATATGACCCAAGAATGCCACTGATTTTAGCCAAAATTCACATTTACAAAACTTGGCATACAACTATCGATCACGGAGAACCTGTAACACTCGTCGTAAGTGATTTGCGTGGTCCTCTTCTGATCTTGAATATACCAATATGTCATCTATAAATACTATCATGAACACATCCAAGAATGGCTTAAGTACCCTATTCCTCAGATCCATAAAAACTGTTGGTGCATTCGTTAGCCCGAATGACATAACAAGAGATTCAAAGTGACCATAACGTGTTTTGAAAGCCATCTTGGGTATATCTTTCTCCTTCACCTCACTTGGTAATAACCTGATCTCAAATCAATTTTTGAAAAGCATTTGGCACCCTGTAACTGATCAAATAAATTGTCAATCCTAGGGAGGGGATATTTATTCTTAATTGTCACCCTATTAAATTGTCGATAGTCGATACACATTCTTAAGGTGCCATCCTTTTTTGTACAAATAACACTGGTACACCCCAAGGGGACACACTAGGTTTTATAAAACTATTCTCCAATAAGTCTTTTTACTGCTCTTTTAAGTCACGCAATTCCGCTAGGGCCATTCTATACGGAGGGATGGAAATAGGTTGAGTGCCTGGAAGTAAGTCAATACCAAAATCTATTTCTCGTCCTGGAGGTAAGCCTGGAAGTTCTTCAAGGAACACATCAACAAATTCATTCACTACTGGAACTGATTAAAGAGTTGGTGATTCTGCCTCCATATCCCTCACTCTAACTAAATGACATATATACCCCTTGGATATCATCTTTTTGGCCTTAAAATAAGAGATAAACTTCCCCTTTGGTGCCCCAAAATTGCCTTCCCATTCAAGAACTACCTCATTTGGAAAGTGAAAGTACACTTTCTTAGTTCGTCAATCTACGATGGCATAGTAAGAAGCTAACCAATCCATACCTATTATAATGTCAAACTCCACCATTTCTAGCTCAATAAGGTCAGCCAATGTGTCACAATCACAAACAGTTACTACACAGTCATAATAAATCCTTTTAGCCATAATAAATTCACTGTTTGATGTGGACACTTCAAATGGTTTGTTCAATAATTTTGGTGCTCTCTTAAGCTTTTTCCCAGAAATTAGTGGGGTAATGTATGATAGTGAAGAACCAGGGTGAATTAATGCATATACATTATAAGAAAAGATGGATAATATACCTGTGACCACATCAGGTGAAGCTTCTAAATTTTGCCTACTCCCCAGACCGTAAGTGCGATTTTGTACTCCGCTAGAGCTAGCTGCCCCTCTAACACCTCTACTGTGACCCATAAGTGCTTGTTGACCCCTACTTAATGGAGGAAATGATGATGATGATGCAACAGCTGACCTAGTAGATTGTGTTATATCACCCATATGCCTCCTCAGGCAATCTATCATCATATCCCCTGGCGCACCACACCAATAACAAGCATCTGTCCCAACACGACATATACCTGAATGACTTCTTCTGCACTGTTTACAAGGCTGCGTAGGGGTCATTTGTCGAACTGCTGAATATCTTGTTGTCTGAGTGCCTTGCCCTTCACTTCTTGGACAAAACTGATTCCTCCTAGACCCCTAAAGTTGTGGTGGAGCATTGGCTGCAGGGTAGGGGAATGATGGCCTAGGCGGTCTATTAGAAACCTGAGGCCTAAGTTCACCTTAGGACGGTGTAAACTGCCCTGTAGACCTGGCCCTCTTGGCCTGTCCCCTTTCCAACTCATGTGTCCTTCTTCTTTGCCACTGATCCTCCAATTTCTTTGCAAAAGCTTGCATTCTTGCTATATACATGTCTTTATTCAAGGAAGCAATGGTACAGTCTGTAACCAGATACGTATCTAATCTTTCCACATATTGATGAACTATATATGCCATAGTAGCAACTACATTAGAAGCATACCTGGCCAGGGAATCAAATTGAAGGCTATACTCCCTCACGCTCATATTCCCTTGGTGGAGATTCAAGATATGATTTGCATAGGCCTCTTGGATCTCTAATAGAAAGTAATGGTCAAGAAATGCCTCTTTAAACTCCTCCCAAGTAGTTGGGGGTGAATCCATACCCTTAGATTGCTTCTAAGCTTCATACCACAATATAGACACACCCTTGAACCTATATGTTGCTAACTCGATAGCTCCTGTATCAGTCATATGCATAACATCTAAAGTGCATTGAATCTGATCAATAAAGTCTTAGGATCTTCATTAGGATCTGACCCAGTGAAGGATGGGGGGTCCAAATTAAGAAAATCAAGTATCCTTGTGCCGGCTGCCCTATTTGCACCACCTGCACCTATAACTTGACCTTCCTGTCTTTGACCTTGGCCAGCAACTATACGGGTCAATAGTTGGACTGCATTTCTCAGATCCTGCATGGTATCATCAATAGGTGGCTCTGGGGAATTTCACTACTTCCGGGTTCATCAGGAGCTAGAGGAGTTGGAGATGTCTGTGACAGAATCTCCTCTTGAACCTCATTTCGTTGTCTCACCTGACTGGGTATACCAACAATTACTTCTACTCCCTTCCCTTTACCTTTGTTTTGCTTGGTTTCTAGCGTACTTGTTGTATAAAACAATTTATGAGTTAGATATAATGTACCTATTACACTTGGCTTTATGGCACGATCTAAAGAATGAAAAGAAAGTAACAACTCCTAAATGTCATGTAGCCTCCTACTTATAAATGTGGTGCATAACACCTCAATAAACAAGAGTCTACATAGACACGGCTTTGTAGACTCCCTCGGATGACCCGCCCTTATACCACTTTTGTCACGCCCAAAGTCCCGTTAGGGCGGACTGGCACCCGTTGCCGATGAGGCTCAGGAGAACCAACATATATCTATGCACTTTCTATACATATTGTAATGGATTTCTACATTTGACATTCCTTTAAGAAAATAAACATTGATAACAACCCAAAAGGAAATGCATATGGCTAGGCCGTTGGGGCCACGGTGTTTAAAGTACAAGACATGACCACACTTTAATTTACATAGTCTATAAAGCCTCTAGACAAGGAAAAGTATCTGATAAGGGTCGGGATAGGCCCCGCCTCAACTAACTATACAATACAAAAATATAGGCTCTAGACACACAAAGCTCTGAAGCAACTTGGAGCTTGGTAACAGCATCTGGATATCTGTACTCCTACTGGGGAGATCTACTAACACCTGTACCTGCAGCATGAAATGCAGGTCCTCCGTAAGGGACATCAGTACAAGATAATATACTGAATATGTAATGCACGAAATGTTGTATATAAAGTAACAGCTCAAATGAAACTATACACTGGTGTAGGATAAGAGACCACCTTTAGTTGTACTATGGAATCATGTACTTTATGTTCTTTTAATTACTTTACCTTTACTGTGTAATCTGTGCACAACATTTAATACAAATGATCAGCTGATCAGTGGAAAATCTATATTGGGATCGGCCTGGCTAGGCTTTTCCTTTAACCCCTTGTGCTACCCCCCATGATAGGCCTGACCCTGGCTAGGTGATTCTTCCACCCTTTGGGTTACCACCCATCCATAAGCAATATACTTTACTTTATCTTTGAATTACCTTTAAGAATGATTCTTCTGGTGGTCATAATATTGGAACTGTAGGATTGTAGATACAATATATGACATGTAAATAATCACTAAAGACAACACCACAATGACAGGAGTAAGTTACACATAATGAAATGAAGAGGTAGAACAACACGTGAACTTTATTTAGTAGAATGAATTCATGTATCTTGATATCCCAGTATGTATGCGGATTTAAGGGTGAATATGTATGGGAGCATACAAAACAAGTGAAAGAGTCGAGACACGATTAATAGCTGTGTCGGAGTTGGTACATGCCTTTATGTGCCTAGGAGGGATCTATGTTTCATGCCAAATAATAGTAGCCTTACATACCTTGTTATACAACCTCACTATTACCTCGAGATAACCTTCCCTTCCTATGAATATTTATCTATAACATATTAGGTGATAAAACTAGCATTAGCAGCTAATAGATACATCTTGGCAGCCCACTCTCACAAAAACAACATATGGGCAGCAAGCGGGTAATTATAAACCCGATCGTATTCTTTCAACCTTTCCACCCCTAATCGTATTTGCT
Source organism: Solanum medicagineum (assembly GCA_026153255.1). Lineage (NCBI taxonomy): Eukaryota > Viridiplantae > Streptophyta > Magnoliopsida > Solanales > Solanaceae > Solanum > Solanum medicagineum. Next base: position 6,410 of record JAPFFP010049738.1, read on the forward strand.
AGTACACATTATCATATACATATCATGTTCAGCCCATTTTGGTACCATAACATCCTTACAACAGCCCACAAAGCACAAGAGATAACAATTCTATGCAATATACAAATAGGCAGCATAATGTTACCTCCCTTTGCTACATTACGACGTTGACGATTCCAAAACTTTACCAACTTCAACCAAACTATTCCCACAACATCTATACATACAAACAGTCCTAAAATAGTTCTAAAATATTCCTCAAAGTAGGTGGAGTACGTGAGACCATAGCCCCCAATCAATCGGCCAACAAGTTCCTATTGCAAGCACAATTACGATATCACACAAGAACTTACTTTTGTGAATTGTAAAAATGGTGAAGCAGCCTTTATACATCATTATAGAACCAATAATCATTGATAACAGTAGCCTCCCTTCATAATCAGTCCAACCAAAAAGAGAAAAGCTTCCAAATAAACAAGAAAAATGTACAACAACTTTTGGAACACATGTTGTCCAACAATTTCAGCATAGACATAACCAACATAGTCTTTTGTTTAACATAAGAAAACCATACTAAACACACAACTATAATCACTTACCTTTACCTTCAAGGTTTAGGGCCTCCCTAAGAACCCTAAAAGCATCTTTTGGCTGCTTTATAAAGTTAAGAAGTGTAGAGAGAAAGCCTTAAGAAAATCTGATTTCTTTGTTCAAGTTGAATGACTTGAGTGAGCTGATTTTAAGCCTATTTTAAATGAGCACTTATCTGAATTAACTTTCTCATTTTAAGCCTTATTTTATCAAGAAATCAAAGTACCATTTTTCCCCTTTCACTTGGGCCTTATGGGGCTCAAATTGGTTAGGCCTTTGTTGCCTATTTTATTTCCTGTCTCTTAGTTAGTTTTGGCCCAACTCACCAAGTGAGTTTTGTTGTACTTGGGCCCTTTCTCTATTATTCTTGGGCTAAAAATATAGTCCATTTGTGATGCTAAAACATGGGCTAAAGTTACACCCTTAACACGGACTTTATTCATAATCGGACTTGGACAAATTCGATGTCGGGCCTCATCTCAGTTTAGCTAGCAACTTTAAGCTAAGCAAGTAGGTGAATCACCTGCTAGCTTCCTATATCCTACAAGAACCTCAATTCTCTCACTTTGTTTAGGGTTGTGATCTCCTCAATTCGACTTAAAACTTATTTACCCTAGACCCTCTTCAGCGTTAGACATACATATCGCCCTTTAATTGGAGATTCGAGCACTTTTAAAAATTGGCACTAATTTGACTAAACCATATCATGTTTCATTTGTGTAGTACTAGTATTGTAAGATGTGGGGTGTTACACAAACATCAAGTCTTCATCTCCAATCTTTACCAAGTTCATCTCCAAAGCTAAGGTATGTGGGTTTCTTTCCTCGGTTCCTTTCATCCATGATGCCCAAGCTCTCTTTTAATCATAATTGCATGATTTAAAGTTAATTTATTTATGGATCTTACTCATTATGAAATTGACTGCACACTATGTTGGGGTTTATGAAATTGTTACTGTTTTACTATGTTTAGACCTAAGAATCTAAGATCTATTGTAAGATTGATGAATGGTTTTGATGTATATTGCTTGATGTGGTTACTAAGTATCTATTGATGATTTTTGTTGAATTTTATAGCATTATAACACTCTTGAATTGCATAGTTTTGCAGTATCATTACACACCGTCTAAGTGTTTGACAAAATGCCTAGTTATGGGTTTTCGAGGAATTGAAGGTCCAATGCATGTCTTATGAGTTGAATGACTATATAACTATGAAATGATGATGAAATGTTTATGGAATGATGATGAAATGAAGATGAAAAGGAATATATGTATATAATAATGAAAAGAGAGAGTGTGTGTGTGTGTGTGTGTGTGTATGTATGTCTGTATATATATATATATATATATATATATATATATATATATATAGTTTTAGGGATGACCAAGCCTAGCTCAGGGGGTTGTAAAGCCAGGTAACCTTGTTGGGGGTTGGTACCCATCAATCTTGGTGAGGGGTTTGTACTTCATCAACCTTGATGAGGGGTTTGTACTTCGTGAATCTTGATGCGGGGGTTTATACTCCATCAACCTCATGAAGGGGTTTGTAATGCGCTTCTACAAGGAGGTGGTAGGCATTGGATTGCACTAAGAATGTTCACTTCTTACACTTGTATTATGATCCATATAAGCATGATTGTACCTCAAGCATCATTCGTACATGTCATATTATTTATATGCTGTCCATTGCCTAAGTTTATGAATTTTGATTACGTTGCCTATCTCTTGTTGCATTGCATCCAACATACTTAGTACATTCAAAGGTACTAACGCATGCTCTATACCTACATGATGTCAGCCTTTAGAAACCGGAGCACCATTTGATCATCTTCCTCCTCCACGTGGCTAGTAGGATTGTCTCTCAAGCTTGTGGTGATTCCTCCATTCTGGGGACGTTGCTTATGATCTCTTGCTATGTACTAATGTTATCTTTCTTTTATGTTGTGTATTGACTATGAGGGTGAGCCCAGTTTCTTGTCGTGGCCCCTGCTCTTATCTATTTAGTAAAGGTGTTGTTGGAGATGTTATGTATCTATGCTTTGAGCTTTGACTCTCTTGTTCTTGATGTCTATGATATGGAAGTTTCCCTTAGCCCCGGTTGTCCAAATTTACTATTCTTGTTGTATTCTATTTCTTCCGCGGCCAAGGATATGTATCAATATGTTAAGAGGCTTGCTTGGGGTCCCCTCGAGTTCCCATGCGCTGTGTCACATCTAGGCTCTAGGCTTGGGACGTGACTTTATAGATAGGTTCTTCCTTCAAATTACACACAAAATGGAGTGGGACATACTCAGAACCCTACTTATTAAAAGATGAACCTCACTTGAAGGTAACATATAATTCTTGTTGACAAGAACTCTATCCAGCCTTCTGAAAATCCACTAATCTTCAACTCTTCCACTCCACTAAGTGAATATAATTAGAAAAATCATAAGCCTCTGCAATTGTGAAAGCTAAACCACATTGCTTCTCCTCCTCCACAAGAATAGCATTAAAATCTCCTACTATCTAAGGTAAATGATTAGCCTCAATAATATATTGAAGTTCCTCTCATAACTCTAGTTTATCCTTAGAATTACACCTAGCATACTTTAAGGTCACTCTAAAATCCACTTGATTACACCTAAAATTGAAAATGACTTGCTTCCCTAAGTCATTTGTATCATTATTATCTCACTCATTATTCAAGGAAACCCATAGAATTGATGTCAAAAATACATTTTGAACTCATGTTCTTTTATATTGATCTAACTCTTTAGAATTTTGAAAAGGTTCCATTTAAGAAGAAGAAGGTTATTTATGCCCAACGAAGATTAGATGGGGAGGCCTGACTCCTGCCATATCTCGAGAGATGGAAGAAAAGTTGGGAAACTTAGAGACTTGGAGTAGTGGCAGAAATGTGAACAATATGTGGGATATTACGGCTAGTTTCATTAGAAAGGTAGCTACCGAGGCATTAGGGGTTTCGATAGGGACCTTTGGTGGATGTTAGGGCGATTGGTGGTGGAAAGATGAACTTCAAGGCAAAGTGAAAGTCAAGAATATTGCTTAAATAAAGTGGTTGGAGTGTAGGGATGAGGATCAAAAGTGAAGGCTTAAGGAGATCTATAAGATGGCAAAGTTAGAAGTTAAGACGGCAATGACGAGTGCTACAATAGTAGCGTTTGAGCGCCTATATGAGGAGTTAAGTGATAAAGGCCGAGATAAGAGATTGTATAGGCTTGCTAAAGAGAGATAAAGGAAAGCTCGTGACTTGGACCAAGTGAAATGCACCAAGGATGATAAGGGAGAGGTGTTCGTGGATGAGACTTCCAACAAACTAAGGTGCCAAGCTTACTTTAACAAACTCTTGAATGAAAAGGGAGATAGAGATATTGAGCTGGGTGAATTGATACACTCTGAAAGGGGTCGCAATTTTGGCTATTATGTGGTTTAGAGTTAAAGAGGTTAGAAGGGCTATTAGTAGGATGAAGAGAGGGAGGGCAATCGAACCCAATGAGATCCCAGTAGATTTTTGGAAGAACATGGGCAAGGATGTCATTGAATGGTTAACCAGACTGTTCAATGCTATTATCAGGACTGCCAAGATGCCTGATGAATAGAGAAGGAGTACTATGTTTCCATTGTACAAGAACAAGGGTGATATTCAAAATTGTAACAATTACAGGGGTATCAAGTTAAGTCACACTATGAAGTTCTGAGAAAGAATGGTGGAGATGAGGGTGATACTACTAACTATTTCAGAGAATTAGTTTGGATTCATGTCGGGGTGGTCAACTACTGAAGCAATTCATCTTGTTCGGAGATTAGTGGAGAAATATTGGGAAAGATAGAAGAACCTTCATATGGTGTTTATTGATCTCAAGAAAGCCTATGACAAAGTTACAAGTGATGTCCTATGGAGATGCCTAGAGGTGAAAGGTGTCCCAATGGCATATATTAGGGTGATAAATGACATGTACGATGGAGCCAAAACTCGGGTAAGAATGGTGGGAGGAGACTCAGAGTACTTTACTGTTGAGATGGGACTTCATCATGGATCTGTGTTGAGCCTTTTTCTATTTGCCTTAGTGATGGATGAGCTTACACGATCTATCTAGGAGGAGATTCTACGGTGTATGCTCTTTGCGGATGCCATAGTACTTATTGATGAGACTCAGACTAAAGTTAATGATAGGTTGCAGGATTGGAGACACACCTTAGAGTCCAAAGGATTCAAACTAAGTAGGACCAAGATAGAATACTTAGAGTGCAGATTCAGTTTTGCGAGGGATGAAGTAGACATTGATGTGAGGTTGGCCACTCAACCTATCCCCAAGAGGGAAAACTTTAAGCAGGTGGGGTCCATCATCCAGACTAGTTGCGACATCGATGATGAGTCACAAATCGTATTGGGGCAGCATGGACAAAATAGAGGCTTGCCTTTGGAGTATTGTGTGATAAGAAGATATGCCTAAACTTAGAGGTAAGTTTTACAGAATGATGTTTAGACCATCTTTGTTTTATGAGGTGTAATGTTGGCCAATAAAAAATGCACATGTTCAGAATATGCAGGTTGTTAAGATGAGGATCTTGAGATGCATGTTTGGTCACACCAGGAGTGATAAGATTAGAAATGAGACCATTCGGGAGAAGTAGGAGGTGGCCCCAGTGGCGAACAAGATAAGGGAAGTGAGACTGCAATGCTTTGGACATGTGCAGAGAAGGAGTACCGATGCTCCTATGAGGAGGTGCGAGAGGTTGGATTTGGGTGTTATACGGAGGAGTTGAGGTACAGCGAAGAAGTATTGGGGGGAGGTGATTAGAAAATATATAGAGAAACTTGATCTCAATGAGTACATGACCTTAGATAGAAAGGAGTTCGAGGTCGCGGATTAGAGTTATAGGCTAATCGGTTGGTAGGGATTGGTTAGTAGGATTAGTCGGGTCTTTCTATCTTGTGGTGTCACTACTCATCTTATGTGTGTTAGTTTTATTGTATTTAATTTCCATCATTGCTTTGCGTTGTTAGTCGTGCTTTCTGTTGTCTTTCTTTTTTGTTTTATTCTTTCCATATCTAGTTTATTCTACTTATGGGGTTTTGAGACGAGGGTTCCCAGGAAATAGCCTCTCTACTTCTATGAGGTAGTGGTAAGGTCTGCGTACATTTCACTGGGTATGTTGTTGTCGTAGAGTTATAAAAAGTAATGATGCGTTTTATTAAGATTTATTATTCTTTTAAAATCCTTTTGAGACACAAAATCTTATATTTTAGAAAAGTATTTTTTTCCAATCATTTCATCATTGTCAGTGGTTTTATCCTTACTATTCCTTATTTTTATTTGTAGAGGAATTATATCCTTACTTTTCTTAACCCCACTCCCCAAGCCTTCTCCTTGCCTGGGAGATAGGTCCCCTTCTTGGGCAATGTTTCAGATATTATTATATATGTCATCCTCCTCTTTAGCATCACTTGTTTTTTAAATCTCTTCATTAGACATCTTATGTAAGTTTGGTGGCTCTTGTTCTTGATTATGGGATAATTGCAATTGAATAGAAATTAGGATGTTTTCCTTCAATTTATGCACTAAAGTTTGATTATCATCTTTAACTGAATCTTTTTTTTCTCTTGATTTGTATTGTGCACGTTAGCCATAGACTTCTCCATTTGCATAGTCTTATGATATATAGGTATTTCTATTACATCCATCCTCTCTACTAACACCCATGCTCCCCTCCTCTGCTATTTCCCACATGCATATTCGCCTTCTCTACATCAACCCCATCTCCTCCCTTATTCATATTCACATCTCTTTTTGCTCCCTTCTTGAACTTCTTAATTAATCATTCCTTTGTAGATTTAATAATTTCTGCCTTTTCTCTATCTTAGTTGTATTGTTTGATTTTTCATCTCTGTTTTTTTTTCGAGCGCAAAACTAATTGCTTGTCTCCCCCCCCCTCCCCAGTTCTATCTTTTTTAGGTAATTTAGGATGCCACAAATGATATTTCTGCCCTTTAACATGATGTTATATATTGTTATTCCCCTTCTTAGTTCTTTGTTTTTAAAATTTTTCATCTACCTTTTTATTTGTGCCTTCTTCTTCCACTATCTTCCCATTATTTCCATCAGCCCTATCACCTGTTATCTCCTCTTCATTCTTCTAAATATACAGCTCAGGATTAATGATATTACATTCTTGCTCATTATGGCCATGAATCCTACAACTCTTAGGGGTCATTGGTTGGGAACAACTTATCCCATGATTGTCTAGCATTAATTATTCTGGGATAAGTTACCCCATATAAATAAGTTATCCCACCATATATATGGGATAATTTATCCCATCACTTTCATATAAATGGTTGTTTAAGTTATCCCAAACATGACAACCGAACAACATACCAAAATTTGTCCTTTCACTATTTTTTTAATCCCATTCCCTCACATTAAACAACCCCTTAGAGTATTTTAGGCACATGATCATAATTAATCTTCACCCATCTTTCTATTACTTCTCTTGGTTTTCTTCTCAATCTACCGCTACTTCTTTTGGAAAATTCCTTTAGTAGATTTACTTCAACTTTACGCTTGCACAACTAGGTTTGGTTTGATCTCGCGTTACTGTCACAACCCGGACCTAGGGGCTAGGTGTGACACGGCAATAGGTACCCGAGAGTCCCCAAACAAGCTTCAAGATACCAAAACTCACATCATCGGTTCGGAAGCACATAAGAAAGTAAACACATAGTGCTAAGGGACTGGAAAGTACTACTCACACTATGGGAAAATTTGGGGCTTAGGATCTTACACATCATGAAACATAATAAACACACACGCATAAAGCCAAGTCACAAGATCATAGTCATAAGTTAATCGTAACCAATCCTCCAAATACATCACATAAAACATAATGAAAAGAATGTACAAGGTGTCCAATAATGCCTCTAACGTAAGATAGGTTGGGGGCCAAGCCATACCCTGGGCTCACCCTCAAAGTCAATATAAGAAGTTAAAGACAACATAGATGAAGATAGTGGTTCGTCCTTCGAAGATAGGATTCACCACTACAAGCAACTGGAGATCCGAGCTAAGCGTCGTACGGTGGATAGTCAAAGTCCCAAGTCTCTACATGATGAGATAATGTAAGCAAGAGTATGTGTTAGTATGTCTTGAATGAACTAAGTATATCGGATGCTATGCATGTAACTTACCAAAAACTGTATATGATGTTAGATGGCAATGGAACATAATATAGAAAGAATTGTATATCTAAAGAAAAGTAGTATACAATATGCTATGAACTCCATGATGCGTGATATGCAAATGATGCACATATATAGTGGGGATCTGACCTCAACTGACATAATTAAGACCAAGCGAGCCATTACTTTGAATCCCGTTGAAATCCCCTAATCGGTAAAAAGGTGATCTACTTGCCAAAGGTAAGCCATACTTCACTTTAAGGGCAACCCCATTTCGTATGAAGTAACCTTCCTTATAGGAAACCCCATTTCAGTTAGGATTTTCACGTATATCATATCACATCATATCATTCCATCTCCTTATAGGTAACCCCATTTTGGAGGCATCTTTCCTTATGGGCTATTCCATTTTGAAAAGGACCTTATGCTAGGCATATAGTTCAAGCAAATACCCTAACCCCCCTAATCCATCGATTATAAGTCGTCATCTCACAAGAATACTCATATATACGTATACATGCTTTCAAAGAGAAGTAAGTCTCATCAAAACATTTCAATTCATTCTTAGACCTAAAGGTCAAAACCATAGTTCATATTCATGGTATTTGTGCATAGGAATAACCTATTCATATACAAAATATTGTAAGCACCCAAAATGCTCAAAGAGCCATATTCATAAACATGTATGTGATCACATTCTTGTCATAATTAATATCTTATCAAAATCATATCATAAAACAGAATTGGGCTCAACCCACTTCATAATTTCATAAATCTATGCTCATGAAATGAATATGCTATGAAAAAGTGAGAATGGCATGGGTAACTGAGATTCGATCTAAAATCAATAATATAATATGGAATTAAAGTAAAATAATAATCAAATCCAAATTTAAACTATAATATAAATCACTCATGCTTAGATCAAAGCCTTAAAGCTATGCACAATCATAGATTCATAAAAATGATGAAATCCAATATTTGAAAACTTAAATCATCTTAAAATCAATAAATGAACATAACTCATTCATTATTGGAATTTAAGAAATCATAATATTTAAAACCCCAAATAAAGTAAGCAAAATTCATGGAGATTTCTTGAAAATAGGTTGGGTCTCCTTGTTTAGAAGTAACCAAGGAGCAAAACCCATGTACCTTTACCAAGATGAAGAAAACCCTAAAGAATTTGAAGATGAATTGAGTTCCCTTGCTCCCAAGTTGAAAATTCACAAGAGTTCCTTTGAGAGTAGTCTTGAGAGTGTTTAAAATGTGAAGAGTGAATTTTTGAATGTTTGAAATAAGGTTTAGGGCTTTAGATGGTCATTTGATAGCAAAGGAATCCCCAAAAGGAAAATAGAATAACCAAATTTACGAGAACGCCATTAATGAAACGAAGAGAAAAATTGTCCGTCGTCACTTCAAGGGGGAGATCCACGGGTGGAGCGCTCGTGAACCTACACTTAGGGAAAATATGGAAATTGGACTCATGTCCCAACACTTAGAAATTTTGAGTATAGGGTTCACCACATGGACGGCTTCACGGACAGTGTCAAGCCACACGGTTCATGTGGTGCACCCGTAGGCCTATCCTTATAAATTTTCGTGGAAAGGTTACAAGACGTTAATCTTATACTTGATTTATTTTCACTTCGAAAGCTTCTTGTGGGGACCTCATGGACCGTGTCACACTGTACGGCTCGTGTGACTAGGCGTGGCACCTCGCTTAACCACAAACTAGGGGGTTTCAAGCTTAAGCCATCCCATGGCTCCTCCACACAGTCCGTGTGGTGTCACTCAGCCCCTGTGGGGTGCCCGTGTGGTATGCCTTGGCTTGTAACACCATACCAAGAGTCAAGATCCCAAAATCAAGGCTAAGTATTGTCTCACTGGAGGCCACACAAGCCGTGTGACCTCACACTAGCCGTGTTGTCCTCCCTTGAGATGACACTTGGTGCAAACTTTGTTTGAAACAAAATTTCAAGTTCCAATGATGTCGTATCATATCTGGATCATTACATCATCTCCCCCTTGGGAACATTCATCGTCGAATCTGTAGGAACAAGGCTTGAAAGGCTTGACATGAAACATCGAAACACAAGATACCATGCATAGTTCATCAGTTGAAAATCATAAAGTACTTAAAACTCATGTCGAAACATATTCAAATCATCCAAAACATTAGCGAACCATTTTTAATACACATGTAAGCATGCCATTCCATGAGACTCAAAAATGGAAGGATTGGGACCAATTAAAAAAGGAAGAACCTAGTACCTTAGGGTTGAGTAGAATGGAAAAAATAGGGATATCGCTCCATCATGTCCAACTCCACCTCCCATGTAGCACTATCCACTTGTTGGTTCCTCCAAAGTATCTTTGCTTAAGCTACATCCTTGTTAAGAAATCTTTTCACTTGTCTATCCAAAATTTCACTAGCACCTCCTCATAAGAGAAGTTATCTTCAACCTCAATACCTTCTAAGGGTATAATAGTGCTAGGATCACCAACCATCTTTCTCAACATAGATACAAGGAAGATTGGGTTTATAGAACTCAAATCTAGGGTACCCCAGAAACCCTAAAAATGTGCTTCGGAAATGTCCATAATCGTAATTTCTATAATCTCAAAATTCATGCATGATACGAAAATCCGACTTCATATTCAGAGGGCAAAATTGAGTGGGAAATAGGTATAACCCAAATTTTAGAGGACCTATAGAGAAAAATAAATTTAGCTAATTTTCAAATTCATTGTGCATCCGCGACCAAGCCGCGACGTGAACTAGGCGCGGATAAGTGTTATTTGTTCCTCCATGATGGGTCCGCATCGCGGAACAGTTCAACTTTTTCCTTAGTTTTTCTATTTCGGCGAAGGGCATTGGGGTCATGGCCCCATGCCCACTTATGTGTGAAAACACCCATACTTAGCCATTTTTTCAACTCTATATCACTCAAGACCCTCTTAAAAACCTCTCCAAGACTTAACCAAATATCTCATTCAAATTTCAAGGATTTCAAGTTTAACTTTGGAACTCTAGGATTCTATTCAAGCTCTAAATTCTCTTCAGGCTCATCTCAAGAAAACCCAAGTTTGAGGTATGTCGGTTTCATCCATTGGGTCCTTTCACCTATGGGCCCAATCTTCCTTTTTTATAAAAATTGTATGATTTCAAGTGGTATCACTTATGGGTATCTCTTATATGAAATATGAGCATGATTTATGTTGGGATTTATCAAGTAGTGTTGATTACTCATGAATATCTACTTTAAGTTTACACTATGAATTAATTTTGTCTATTGAGACTATGCATGTTTTGAGCTATGAAACTATGATTTATTATAAGATTTGATAATGGATTTCAAGGTACCCTACATGAGTTTATTGCATTTTGGTGGGATGATTTACATTAAGTTTTCTCATCTTATTTCACTCTAGATTTGCATATTTTGAACTAGTCTCATGAATCCACCAAGTGTTTGATAAAATGTCAAGTCAAGAATTCTCAAGTTATTGATGATCTATTACATGATTTACATCTCAAGTGACTATATTGTGATTAAGGGCTTTCAAGTATATATTAAATTCATGAAAAAGTATCTATGATATTACAAGTATCAAGTTAAGCACTATTTTAAGATTTTTACCTCTTGTGACCCATTCATGTTAAAGCAAGGGTTCATGAATGATTATGATCTACTCTCATGTTTCAAGTTAGGCTCATTATTAGAGGTCAAGCATGTTTATGTGCTACTCAAGTAATGTTCTTACAAGCTATTCATGTATGATTTTTTTAAGTATTTCGTGGGATTAGACTTAGCAACGATGGATTGGATGTCAAGTGAACTATCTTCATGGGTCCGTACTACTTTCCTCAAACTATATGCAAACATAGGATTATACTTTACCCTTGCTATACTATTGGATACATCTAGTGCACTTTATCATGAAATCTATTCTGAAATGGGATGGGTTTCCTTAAGGAGGGTTGCTTCTCTGAAATGGGATAGGCTCCCGTAAGGTGAAGTATGGTTTACCTTGGCAAGTAGACCACCTCTTTAATGATGAGAGGTAATAATCGGGATTCCAAGTTGTAGCTCGCTTGGTCTTACTTTTGTCGGTTAGGGTCTCTTCTCACACTGTTTTATGTCCTATGCAAGTTGAATGATTTACAAACATGTTATACTTCAGGCATTGACCATACATGCCATATTGAGATTTCACTTATCAATTGCTTATTGTTATGCATTTTGACTATATTAGCTTATGTTTTGTTCCATTACATCCTACAAACTTAGTACAGTCAAACGTACTAACGCATACTCTATGCCTACATGATATTACCATGTAGGGACCGGAGCACCTTTTGATTATCCTCCTCCATGTGGCTAGTATGATCTTTTGGAGATAACCTTTAGTGAGTCCTCAAGTCCGAGGACACTATCAATGTTATTCTTGTTATGTTGGGAATTCTTTATGTTGGAAACTTGTTACTATGAGGGTGAGCCCGGAAAGTGTCTTGGCCCCCACTCCATTCTATGTTAGAGGTGTTGTTGGATATTATGATGCACTTATGTTTGCGTTTGACTCTTTAATGCTTTAATAATTATCAAAGTCATTCCTTAGTCCTACTGCCCCTTTTATCGTATCTCTTGTTGTTGTTTACTATGCTTCTGCGACCTAGGATGTGTGATTGATATGCTAAGAGGCTCGTTTGGGTCCCTTTGGGTTCCCATTCGCTGTCACGTCTAGTCCCTAGGTTTGAGTCGTGACAATTCCCACCCTATATGTCACACTCCCAATTTACTCAATCACTTCATAAGGGCCTACATACCGGGGACTTAGCTTGCGTTTTTTAACAAAACACATCACTCCCTTCATATGTGAGACTTTCACTTACACCCGATTTCCAACTTGGAAGTCAAGGTCCCTCTTTCTAACATTCGAATAGGACTATTGGCGACTTTGTGCCATCTTCACCTCTACCTTATTAATTTCACTTTCTCATGGCCTCCATCAACAACTCTGGACCAATCAAAGCCATTTCTCCCAAGTCAAACCACCCCACCGGAGGTCTACATCTCCTACCATACAATGCCTCAACTAGTGTCATACCAATACTAGCATGAAAACTATTTTTTGCAAGCAAACTCAATGAGCGGAAGATGTCCATCCCAATTACCTTTGAATTCCAATACACAATCCCTCAACATATCCTCCAAGGTTTGAATCATCCTTTCGGCTTTCCCATCGGTTTTAGGATGAAAAGCAATGCTCAATTTAACCTTAGTGTCAAGTCCTTTTTTAAACGACCTCCAAAAGTGAGAAGTAAGTTGGGTACCCTGATCCGATATGATAGATCTAGGCACACCATGCAACCTTACCAACTCCCAAATGTACAACCTAGCATAATCTTCGGCACCAAAAGTAGCCTTACCTGGTAGGAAATAAGCTGACTTGGTCATCCGGTCAACTATAATCCAAATGGAATCAAATTGCTTCCAAGTCCTAGGCAACCCAACTATAAAGTCCATATTCACATCCTTCCACTTCCATGTAGGAATCTCAATGTCTTGGGTCAACCCGTCGGGCCTTTGGTGCTCAACCTTCACTTGTTAACAATTGGGCATTTAGACTAGAATTTGGTTGTATCCTTCTTCATACCATGCCACCAATACACTTCCTTCAAGTCCCGATACATCTAGGTAGACCCCATTTGGATAAAATAATAAGAATTATGGGCTTCACTCATGATTATCCACCTAAGGTCATCCACATCTGGAACACATAATCGATCTTGATACCGAAGCACACCGTCTCCCCCTTGTGAGGAAACCTCTATATTCTTATTGGCAACCAACTTTTTCAATTCAACCAATGACAAATCTAAATCTTGCTTATCCTTAACATCAACGACCACCGAGGATTCGGCCCCATTTAGAACATGAATACCCCCATCATTGGAATCCGTCAGCCTAACACCCAACCTAGCAAACCGGTGCACATCCTTGCTAATTCCTTCTTCTCTTCCTCAACATGCACCACACTACCCATCGATAGCCTACTAAGAGCATCGGCTACCACATTCGTCTTGTCGGGATGATCTTGCACACTCATGTCATAATCCTTTCTGAGTTCCAACCATCTCCTTTGACTCAAGTTAAGGTCCCTTTGAGTGAACACATATTACAAGCTCTTGTGATCGATGAAAACATCAACATGCAGTCCGTACAAATAGTGTCACCAAGTTTTTAAGGCAAATACCACTGTTGCCAACTCAAGATCATGAGTTGGGTAGTTACACGCATGTACCTTCAACTGTCGAGATGCATAGGCTATTACCTTACCATGTTGCATAAGCACAAACCCCAACCCTATCCGAGAAGCATCAAAATATACCACGAATCCATCTGAACCATTCGATAGGGTCAAAACCAGAGCCGATGTAAGTCAATCCTTCAAAGTGTGGAAGCTTCTTTCACATTTATCTGACCACACGAACTTAGCTTTCTTTTGGGTCAACTTAGTCAATGGAGATCAAATAGATGAAAACCCCCCCTCCCCCACAAACCTCCTATAATAGCCTGCCAATCCAAAGAAACTTCGAATATCTGAAAAAGTCAACGGTCTAGGCCAATTCTTCACCGTCTCAGTCTTCTTTAGATCCACCTTGATACCATCACCGAACACCACATGTACAAGGAAAGTAACTTCACCTAACCAAAACTCACATTCGCTAAACTTGGCATACATCTTCTTCTCCCTCAAGGTTTGGGAAACCGACCTCAAATGGTCCATATGTTCCTGCTCACTCCGGGAATAAATGAGGATATCATCAATGAAGACAACCACAAAGCTTTCAAGGAATGGCTTGAACACCCGATTCATGATATCTATAAACACCGGGGGGTGCATTAGTTAGGCCAAAAGACATCATTATAAACTCGAAATGCCCATACCTTGTCCAAAAGGTTGTCTTAGGAAATATCAAACTCTCTAACCTTCAACTGATGATACCTGGAACGGAGATCAATCTTCGAAAAGTGAGTAGCCCTTTGAATTTGATCAAACAAATCATCGATCCTAGGCAACGGATACTTATTCTTAATGGTCACCTTATTCAATTGCCTATAATCGATACACATCCAAAGAGACCCATCCTTGTTCCTTAAAAATAACATTGGAGCACCCAGGGAGATATACTTGGTCTCATAAAACCCTTCTCCAACAAATCTTTCAACTGATCCTTCAACTCCTTCAACTCAGCCAGTGCCATACAATTGGGTGGAATAGAGATAGGTCGAGTATCTGGAAGAAAATCTACGCCAAAATCTACTTTCCTTTTGGGAGGAATACCAGCAAGTCTTCAGGAAACACGTACAAAAACTCATTAACCACTAGAACCGACTGAAGAATAGGTAACTCGGCCTCCACATCCTTGACCCTCATAATATGATATATACACCCCTCGGAGATCATCTTCTGAGCCTTAAAGTAGGAAATAAACCGACCTTTAATAGCAGAGTCGCTCCCCTTCCATTCAAGCCAGGCTCACCAGGAGGTTGGAACTTGACCTTTCGGGTCCTACAATCTATAGTGGCATAGGATGCATGCAAACAATCCATTCTAACAATTACATCAAAATCATACATTTCAAGTTCCACATTATCACATGGGAAAACCTTATGCAACACAAAAATAGGAAAACAATGATAGACCATATGTGCAACAGATTCACTCACAGGAGTATATACTGAGAAAGGATCCATCAAAGTTTCTGGACTCATACAAAACTTAACTGCCAATAGAGGAGTCACAATAGACAAATTTACACCCCGATTAAGCAATGTATAAGCATCAAAATCAAAGACTTTTAACGTACCAGTAACAACATATGGGGTCTCTACTACGTCCTGACGGGCATGAAGAGGATAAAACTTGTTGTTCCTTGGGGCACCACCTTGAGGAACTCTTGGCCGGCCTTGTCCAACTTGAGCCACTTGTCCTTCGTCCTTTCGAGGGTTCTTGGGACAACCATCGACCATGTGATTCTTATCACAACATCTAAAGCAAGCGCCCGAATTTTTCCAATGTTCAACTATGTAGGGCTTCCCACATTTGTCACACAAAGGATACCCCTGTCCACCACCAACCAGTGTCATAGAAGGAGGCAGCCTAGCATTAGCAACCCGAGCACTTGAACTTTGGCCTTGTTGGAAATGACTAGAACCACCACTTCTCAGACCAGAGAACCACCATCAAATTGAGCTCGCTTAGCATCATGAACTCTCCTTGCCTTGAGTTTCTCTTATTCAATTTCTTCGGCATACACCATTAGTCTAAAAATATCCATGTCCCAGATGAGCATGGCGGTACGATATTCTTGCATAAACAAATCGAAGATGCCAGAATTGAACTTGTGCATCCTTGCACGAGAGTCAGCCACTAGTGTTGGAGCATACTTGGAGAGCTTGGTGAACTTGAGGGCACTCGTATTGCCATTCTAGAGATTGATAAATTTAGTCATCTTAGTCTCCCTAAACACAAATGCGAAGAAACAATCCAGAAGGGCAAGCTTGAACTCCTCCCAATTGACAGCATCACCACAAACCTCTCCATAGACCACTGAGTATACCACATTTGGGCCACACTCTTCAACTGATAAGCAGCCAGTTCAGCCTTCTCTTCAGAAGTGTTACCCATGACATTCAACACTTTGGTGAGCTCATCAATGAACTTCTAGGCATCTTTATCAGCTTTGGACCCAAAGAACTCCGTAAGATTCATCCGGGTGAAATCCCTCACTCTAGCAGCCGGAGTGGGATCCCGAGGAATGTTAGTCTCCTAGCCTGAGAAGTCACCACATAGGCAAGCATGGTAATGGCCGTATGGAATTCAATATACGAGATAGGCTCATCTATAGGCCCTTGAGCTGCTTGGCCTTCATCAACCGGAGCTGGTCTGGTAGGTCTACCACGAGGCATCTTTTGAAATAGAGAAGGATACCATCAAGGTCAAGAAATCAAACCAACTATTCACAGCATGACATAAGACATGAAGAAATGAGACAATTCCTAGATTATTGTAATAGCATCCCACTCGTAGTCATGGTGAACTTCATGCCCATGAATAGGACTCTACTTGACGCGGCATGTTGGACTCTGAGGATCATTTACAAACCTAGGGCTCTGATACCATCTTTGTCATGACCTGGACCTAGGGTCTAGGTGTGAAATGGCGAATGGGAACTCGAGAGTCTCCGAACAACCCTGAAGCTACAAAAACTCACATCATCGGTTCGGAAGCGGATACCAAAGTAAACACATAGTACTAAGGGACGGGAAAGTAGGACTCACACTATGGGATAATTTGGGGCTTAGGATCTTACACATCATGAAACATAATCTACTCACATGCATAAACCCAAGCCATAAGATCATATTCATAAGATAGTCGTAACCAAGGCTTCAAAGGCATCACATAGAACATAATGAAACGAGTGTACAAAGTTTCCAAAAATTCCTTTGATGTAAGATAGGTCGGGGGCCAGGACAGACCCCGGGCTCACCCTCAAAGTCACTATAAGAAGTTAAAAACAACATAGATAGAAGATGGTGGTTTGTACTTGGAAGATAGGACTCACTGCTGCAAGCAACTGGAGATCCGAGCTAAGCGTCATATGGTGGATAGTCAAAGTCCTCGATCCCTACATGGTGAGATCATGTAGGAAAGAGTATACATTAGTATGTTTGAATGTACTAAGTATGTATGATGTTATGCATGTAACATACCAAAACCTACATATGATGTTAGATGGCAAGGACACATAATATAGAAAGAATTGTATATCCAAAGAAAAGTAGTACAATATGCTATGAAGTCCATGATGCATGATATGAAAATGATGCACATATATAGTGGGGATGTGACCTCAACCCGCAAAAGTAAGACCAAGTGAGCTATTACTTGGAATCATGATAAAATTCCCTCATCGATAAAGAGGTGGTCTGCTTGCCAAAGATAAACCATACTTCACCTTATGGGAAACCCTATTTCGTATGAAGTAACCTTCCTTACGGGCAACCCCATTTCAAAAAGGATTTCCACGTATATCATATTATATCATATCATTCCATCTCCTTACAGGCGACCCCATTTCGGAGACATCTTTCTTTACGGGAAACCCCATTTTAGAAAGGGCCCTATGCTAGGCACATAGTTCAAGGAAAGAAATCACCCCCCCCCACAATCGGTGCTAAGTCGTCATCCCACAAGAATACTCATAATATATGTATATATGCTTTCAAAGAGGAGTAAGTCTCATCAAAACATTTCAATGCATTCTTAGGCCTAAATGTCAAAACTATAGTTCATAGTCATAATATTCGTGCATAGGAATAGTCTATTCATATACAAAATGATGAAAGAACCCAAAATGATCAAAGACATATTCATAGACATGTAGGTGATCACATTCTTGTCATAACTAATATCTTTTAAAAATTATATCATAAAACATAATTGGGATTAACCCACTTCATAATTTCATAAATCCATGCTCATGAAATGCATATACTATGAAAAATGTGATAATGGCATGGGTAACTGAGCTTCGATCTAAAATTAATAATATAATATGGAATTAAAGTAAAACCATAACCAAATCCACATTTAAACTATAATATAAATCAACCATGCTTAGATCAAAGTCGTAAAGGGACTATGCACATTCATAGATTCATGAAAATGATGAAATCCAATATTTCAAAGCTTAAATCATCTTAAAAATCAATAGATGAACAAAACCCATTCATTGTTGGAATTTAAGAATCATAATATTTAAAATCCCAAATTAAAGTAAGCAAAATTCATGTAGATTTCTTGAAAATAGTTTGGGTCTCCTTGATTTGAAGTAACCAAGGACCGAAACCCATATACCTTCACCAAGATGAAGAAAACCCCAAAGGATTGAAGATGAATTGAGCTACCTGGCTCCCAAGTTAAAATTCACAAGAGTTCCTTTAAGAGTAGTCTTAAGAGTGTTTAAAATGTGAGGAGTGAGTTTTTGAATGTTTGAAATAAGGTTTAGGCCTTTAGATGGTCATTGGAAGCATAGGAATCCCCAAAAGGCCAATAGAATTAATCGAATTTACAAGAACGCCACTAATGAAATAGAGAGAAAAATTGTCCATCGTCATTTCAAGGGGAGGTCCACGGGTGGAGTGCCCTGAACCTACACTTAGGCAAAATCTGGAATTAAGACTCATGTCCCAACACTTAGAAATTCTGAGTACAACGTTTGCCACACGGACGGCTTCATGGACTATGTGAAGCAAAATTATTCATGTGTTGCACCTATATGCCCATCCTTGGAAAATTTTCGTGGAAAAGTTACAATACGCTAATCTTGTACTTAGATTATTTTTGCTCTATAAGCTTCATGGGGGAGCTTCACGTCCTGTGTAACACCATACGGCTCGTGTGACTGGGCATAGCACCTCACTTAACCCCAAATGGTGGGTTTTCAAGTTCTAGTCATCCCACGGCTCCTCCACACGGTCCGTGTGGTGTCACAAGGCCTATGTGGGGTGCCCGTGTGGCATGCCTTCGCTTGTCACCAAGAGTTAAAATCCCAAAATCAAGGCCAAGTATTGTCTCACTAGAGGACACAGGAGCCGTGTGGCCTCACACTGGCCGTGTGGTCCTCCCTTGAGACGACACTTGGTCCAAACTTTGTCCGAAATGAAATTTCAAGTTCCAATGACGTCGTACGAATCCGGCTCATTACAATAATCATATCTACTTATAATGGCTTTCCCACATATGCCGTTAGGGAGAACATGACTTTCTTGCTAAATTGGACGGTAACGCAAGGAAAGAAATTCATGCAATAGAAGTAGTTGTTTCTTTTTTTGGATTGAACAAAGAGACTCATTTTAAAGTCCGTATTATGTAAGTCCAATTCTTATAATTAATGTAAAAGGAGAACTTCGACCGAAGATTCACATAAACCTCCAAAATATGATCTGATCAGAATATGTCTATTACTCAACATGTCAATCTTATAGTCACCCTTCAAGTAACATTGTTTGGGAATTAGCGCCTTAGATCTTGAATATCATGCCAACTAGAACTACCAATACAAATTGAGCCACTCCATCCAAACTAGCCAATACAAGCTTTGAAATTTGACAGGTCAGGTCGGACTTACCCTTTTATTTTGTGGACCAAAAAATAGCTAGCTCAGTCCATCAATACGTGGGTTGCAAACCTTGTCCGACCAGAAAACATTTTTACAATTGTATTTTTTTTACCAATTTATAAATTTAAATGATAATTTAAAAATATTAAAATAGATAGAAACAAGATAATATTACATGATATTAATGTTAGTATTATATATTATAAAAACATAATTGGTATCTAAAATTTAATTTTTTAAATGAACTTTGATGTGTGAAATCTTATTATTTTATTTTTATGTTTAATTATTTTTTCATTCGATCCACGGTTGGACCAACCTATATTACAAAAGCACCACAAATCAATAGACTTATTGAGACCGAACTAAAAAATACATTTTCTAAATGGAATCCAAAAAACTTAACCCAGCCATACCAAATCACGAGTTATGTCAAACCGACTCGATGGACCAAGCCCATATTGACATCTTTAATGCCAACCATAAGAGAACTTACTAATGACAACATCTTGTAGATTTTCATTCACAATCCATCTATTCAACCCCATCCGATTCCCATATAACTCGAGGTTCACCATGTAGTAAGCAATAGGTTTCATAGATATAGACTTAACATTGGATTGAGGCTGTTTCAAAACATCAGCATAATTTGGTTTATAGATAAGGTTTTTATGAAGTATAAGGTAATCAAACCTAATGGAAAGTTGGTTGGTAGATGAGGTGGCCATAGCCACCGGAAAGTGAAGGTTTAGTAGTCGGCGACATAGTTCTAGGTCCTAGGAAATTTGATAGCTAATATCATTTGAAATATGTAAAGTCACTAGTCATAAAAAAATTGTAGTTACCATCAAATTCTTTTTAGTGAAAATGCATGTTTTTGGATGAGGTTGTATTATATAATAAAGGTCTATCTAGTAATTGTATGCGTCTAAATTCAATATGTCAAGAATGATTGCTATTGCTGCATTGGGATGATGCTAAATTTCATGGTAAGTTTCTGACATGATCAATAGCACAGTAGTTGTCCATCCAGTGAAGAGGCGTGCACCTTTTCCTTTCCCTTTCTTCTGATCATATTGTTCCCACAGGTACCCTGTCCATTTATACTTCCCAACTATATTTTTGTGACATTAAAAAAGCAAACATTATCATGTACATATGACATCTAAGAAGCCACCTACTGTATTAAGAATGTCAAGAGATGGAAACACACCACTACCTTATCAAATTGCTCCTCAATTCATTGTAGATGATTTGGCTCTTTCTCCTTATGGTCCAGGCTCTTCAAGATTGAAACAAAAATAAAACAACATAAAGATCTCAGGAAGGATCAAGGGTGAAAAACTTACCAGCACCTAGTATGTGCAAAAACCAACAAATGTAGGACAGTGTGTCCATTACCAAAGATGCACCCGGTGCAAAGAAGCATTTACCAATGATCAAGTGTAGTTATGGTAAGATTTTGTTGTTCATTCGTACCTCGAGAGTAGAAATGAAGAGATGAAACAATCAAATAATTCAAGGCTATCTAGATTGGCCCTCTCCAATATTGAGGATCATGTTCCGTATTCTGTTTCATATACATGGAGTTGGAACAACCCAAAAAAAAACAGAGAATATTTCTTCAGATGTTCTTAACGAAGAAACTACAAATAGATAGTACCATAGTAATACACTAGTATAGTGAGAGCACTTATATTAGAAATTGCATCACTTTTTTTTAATAGGGATCTCAGCCCAAAATCAGTCCACAAAATGCTACTATTCGAGATGAGGTCAAGCTGACTATTGAGTATCCATGAATCCTGGATGAAAATAAGCATGCACAAGTAATTGAAATGACCATATCAAACAAGAGATGCCAAAAAAAGCAAGAAAGAATTAGAGCATTTTACTGTTAGTATCTTGCCAAAAAAAGTTAAATGTAAATATAAAAGCAAATCAAGAGTCAAACAACTGAAAATAATATATTGCTGGAACACTGCTAAAGGACTTACATGTGGAACAAGCCCGAGAATAAATAGGAAAAGGCTATCATAACCAATATGAGGAACCAAGTTGTAGAACAGGTTTTTCTAGGACTTCTCGTACGAACTCTCGCCTTGGGTAGTTGTTTCCAGGTTCCACTATTTTCCAAGTTAATTGAACCTGAAAGAAAAAGATCGTTGTAGAGAAAATCATGGCCCATAACTTATCACCACAGGGATAGAGGATCAATTTTGTTTTATGTGTTTGTTTTTGGGCAGTTTGGTTTAGATTTTGGGGTGCTTGACAAGTTGAAGTCAAACTAGCCTGTAAGCCAAGACATATTACTGTTAGGCTAATATGTTTGCTAGGGTTCTCAGTACACTTATTGTCTTTCAGTTTAGAAGAATTTGTATTTGTTTTGTAGGCTATAGACATCCACTCCCATCATCTTTGTAGTTCACATCTATTTTCTGGATATGGAAAGGAAAAGGAAAGCAAAGCAATCTAGACTACTTAGCAAAGTGAAGAAACCAAATTAAGATGTCTAACAAGAAAACGATTTTTGAAAAAAGAATAACAGCAACCACGAGGCCTAAACTTAAAATCCTGTCATTAAGGACTCAAGCAGGTTTCCTATTAATTCACCTTTACTTGTAAGAGAAAAAACTTGATTATGGTTCCTAGAAGCATACGGGCTCCTTTGAATTTGAGCTTAATATTCTTAAAGATATGATTTTGAAGCACTACGAGGTTAAGAGAATGCTTCTAGATCATGACTCCTCAATTTGGGTGTAGAAGCACAGAGTTGATTGATAGACTCATCCATATAGGCTTCAGACAGTTACATGCATATATATTTGCCTTGGGATTCACCGTTCGTGTAATAAAACCCACCTAGGTGTTCTGAAGTGCAATGTGCTAATAAGGTACAACAACACTCAAATACATTCAGACAAGATTATCAATTATGCGAACTCTGCCCCCAGATAACGGTTAGACATGATAATATGACAAACCAGATACCTTCTCAGTATGATTCCATAATCACAGTAAGCTCCATTTGTAGTGTCTAAGTGCATCTAAAACATGACAAGAATATTTGAGAGAAATTTTTAATGTTCAATAAGAGTTACAGACACTTTAACAGGTGCAACAGTGACCCTGTTACTATACAGTTACACGTCAATGATACAACCCTTCAAAATGGTGGTACAGCCAACTAAAAAACCTTATACCAACAGAAAATAAGAATGCTTAGGAATTAGAACATGTTGTATCTTGTTAAGAAGTTCAAAATCTGAGAGAAGCTTTGCAGTCGAACTATACTCCTGCAAGAGTTATTGCTCGACTCAGCAAATTTTGTAAACAACAATGCTTTAAAAAACTTCTGTATTTATTTTACCTTTTGGATATCTTTATCCATCTTCAGAAGCTCTGGTATTGAATGCATGGAATCTGCTGCAAGATGCATCCAGCATCTAAGATCCACATGACACTCATTTTCATTTGGGTGAGATGCACGTGGATAATCATCCAGTCCAGAAGATAAGGTCCGTAGAATCCAAAGAAAGTAGGATCTATGGTCAATTCATGCATGAAGAAAAGCATATCAGCCCCAGGACTGACTTAGGGAGATACACATTCCATTTAACAGATTGCTTGTTCTTTATGCCTTTATTTTCCATTACACTGATGCTTTATTTGTTCTATCCTATGCTTAATTGTGATCATGCTTCCTGAAGAATGTTTAGCTCATTTTTTGTTAGGAACAGTGTTTAATAAATAAGTTGCACCCTACAAAATGAGTATATTTTACCCAAAACGAAAAACAAACTAGACAAAAATAGATTAACCTGTCCATAAAGGTAGCTACAACTAATTTCTAGACCAAAAATTTAACAAGCCGTGCGACTAAAACTTGCCCTGTTTCTCCTTGATGTTTCTACTATCATAATTTAACAGTCACCTAGGCTTTTGCTGCTCTTTCATTTTTGTCGCTTACTCATTACTGTTGATTTATATTGATAGCTTAATTTAGGAGTAGAATGATTTTGATTAGGAAATGATTATGTGAGATATTGTTTTTCCTTGTTTGGTCTTAGGGCTCATTGTATAAGGACTCATTCTCATGGTTGTATATTCATCAAGAAACCACTTATTGACAGATTCTAATCATAGTCAATATGATTCTGATAATTCCCTTGTGATGACATGGATTTTGAATACTATGCACCCTTAAAAGCCTTGTACGGACTGAAGCAATCTCCTAGAGGTAACACATCTACAATGCTCTATGGAGCCACAGGGGACCAAATGCTGATTCTCAGAGTTATTTCCAATATTATTGAAGTTGTTTCTTCTTTGCATATGGGGTGAAAATTTCATCTATTCAGCTAATATAGTTCCAAACATTGAGGATTGGCAGAAAAGTTATGGGGAAAAGTAGGTGAACTCCCAACAACTTACATGCGTATGTCTTTGGGAGCTA
The DNA here is from genome assembly GCA_026153255.1 of Solanum medicagineum. Lineage (NCBI taxonomy): Eukaryota > Viridiplantae > Streptophyta > Magnoliopsida > Solanales > Solanaceae > Solanum > Solanum medicagineum. The sequence goes on from JAPFFP010049738.1 coordinate 30,820, forward strand.
AGAGCAAATCAAAAGGCATATGGAGTGGTGTGCTGGAGAAAAGTGAAAAAAGGCTGGCAAGCTGAAGAAGTCAAACCTATACTCAGGTGGCAGACACACTTTGCTGAATAGTGTGTTAAACTCTTCCTTCATATATGATGCCACTCTTCCCAATCCCAGCTAGTGTGACTGAAAGAGTAGATACAATCAGGAGAAACTTCTTATGGAAACAAAGTGAAGACAAGAAGAAATATCACCTAGTAAAGTGGGAGGAGCTACTTCAAAGCAAGAGGAAGGGGTTCAAATATCAAAGAACTCAACACACAACAAGAGTTTGATGAGATGGATAGAGGTAATCAGAGCAAAATACGATAGGCACGACAGATGGATGATAGAAGATGTGACCACTCCTTATAATTCCCATGTATTGAGGTCCACTAGAAACCTACGGAAACTTGTTGCCAATAGAACAAGTTGTAAGATTGGAAATGGAGAGAAGGTGACTTTCTAGAAGGGTACATGGTGTGGTCAATGGCCTTTGATGCAGATTTTCCCTGAGTTATACAACTTATGCCAACTTCATCTATGGTGGCATATTTATAGACAGATCAAGGTTGGAATTGATCAATTTCCACGAGATTGCCAGCTGAAGAAGAAGACGAATT
>JAPFFP010049747.1:0-54519 GCA_026153255.1 Solanum medicagineum
CCTAAGAAAAAAGGAGCACCCCACTTCCTTCTAGCAAATTTTAGCTCGAAAAATTGAGGGGGACAAAATACAACCGGATGATCCTAGGCAATGGGTCATTTTGGAATGTTTTCAATATTTCAGAGCTGACTATGCCATCAGTTTCCAATTCCAAGCGTGTTTAGATGTGTTTTACCGAAACAGCCTTTTTAGCTTTGCTTGAACTCATTTTGCAACTTTCGGCTCAAAATAACATTGGAACATCCATTCTCGAACCAACCACCCTCCTAACACAAATAAGCCATTCTGAAACTAAAAAAACCGTCATAATCCCATTGCGAGGCCTTTTACTAGGGTCTTGTGAGAAAATTCATTTTAGCAACTTTGGCTCCTCGCTGAACTGCAATCTTGCATAATTGTCCACCAAAACACCCAAAAAAAGCTATTCCAACAGTCCCAACAGGTCAGATTAAGTGTGAGGTCACTGTACAAAAGCTTAAGACAACATAAACAATAAAAAAAACAAAAATGACATACGGGTTCATTATAACATCCCTCACTCAATCTAAGATTTTTGTAAAACCTAACCTACATAGAGAATGGCACCTTAACTTTGAGTTAGTTTGGCCATGCTTTTCTCTTCCTGATAGACTCTTGAAGCTACTCAGCTGTTACAATATAATTCACGATGTCAAAACGATCAGTTTAGCTATATTATCTTAAGAAATAGGCACAAATAGGCAAAAAGGGAAAAGTGGGCCCCTTGCCCAAAAATCCTAAGAAAGTTAACAAAAATGAACCCACGATGCCCCAATCATGCAATAAAAAATTTAGCCTACAATGGGCCCCTGAATGCTGAGAAACATGTAAAAATGGAGTTGAAAGTTTTATTGGGAAAACCTCTCTTCCATGACTTTCTTAGCCTAAATTCTAAAAACCTAGAGAAATACAACCAATGCCGAGCTAAGCATCTCGTTCCCCTCGAAACGTAGAACACTTTATGCTATTATTTTTCAATTTGTTCATGATTCGAAAATTAAATCACGATATAAAGTTTTCACCAAAATTGATAATAACAACAACAAAAATAAGGAAATTGCCTCGAAACGTGCATCAAATCTTCAAAACAACTACACCATGACGTTTCTTGCAATAATCTAAGTGAAATGGGCCTTTCAATCACCCAAAACGAACTTAAAATGAGTGTTTTACTCGTTAAAGAAATGTTGAAACAAAGCTAGTTCGTGTTGCTGATGATCCTTTATAGACCATCAACCCCTTCTTCGTGAACGTGAAAGTATGGGTCACTATCCCTTCTCCGCAAATGCGAGGCAGTGCCAAGCTAGCCTCTGCGAAGGCAGAGTGCAACTTCTGTTGGTGCAATGCCAGCGCAACTCCAATCTCTTTTGGGGAATTCCAGAGGCTCCTAATGTCAAGTTTACGCAAACAAATAGTGTAACCACACTAATTTCAACATTTCGGATCCAATGATGCAGTTAGAATTCCAAATAGAGCATTTTTAGGAAAAAACGAGTATCGCACTTCCTTCTACAAATTTAATATTGAAGAACTGAGGGGGTCAAAAGGCAACCTGATGACCCCGACAAATAGCGAAGGGTAATTTTAGACCATTTTTTGACATTTTGGAGCTGACCATGCCATCATAATTTCGAGAGCGTATAGTAGGGTTTTTACCAAAACACCCTTTTTTGCTTCCAATTAAACTCATTTTTGCAACTTTTGACTCAAAATCACATTGAAACCCTCCATTCTTGAACCGACTACCCTTCTGCACATATCTTCCATTCCATGACTAATAAAACCATTAGAATCTCATTACAAGACCATTTACTAGGTTATCAAGAGAAAAATCATTATAGCAACTTTGGCTCCTCGCTAAATTGCAACCTTGCATAATTCCCAATTAAAACAACCAAAAGTTGTTCCAACAGTCCCAACATGTAATATTAAGTCTAGAGTCACTGTACAAAAGCTCAATAAAGAATAAAAAATAAGAAACATGAAAATGGCATATAGGTTCATTATAAGAATTAAAACATAAAAGTAGAATCCTCAAGTCTTGCTAGAGACATTAAACAGCTACCGCGTATGACGTCCAGAAGCTCAAATCCAACAAGGAGGAAGTCTAACAAGATAGACTGGTTTCACAACCTACATAATGCAGCAAGGGTGAGCATCAAATAAGGGGTAGTCAGCAAATGGAACTAATCTAAGGTAAACCAATTAATAACACAAGAAATTCCTTAAATCCCAACCACGTACCACTAAAACTACAATCCTATACTCAGAAAAGTCCCAACATAATAAAATATACATACCATAATAATATAGATATACTCATGGTCTAGCGTGATATCTCATCACACAAGTATATAGATAGATCTAACAATTACTTCAAGATCAGGGATACAATAAGTACACATGCTCATAAACTATATACTGTTATATCAATCATGTATGGTACAAGATGAAGTGGATACTATGAGATGTATATAATGCAATGAAATATCAAATATGTGACATCCCATAACTCTATCCTATTTCGTACTCATGTTTAAAGCCTCATTTGTTTAGGTAGAGTATGTATTAGGTCTTGGGAGAAATTTAGTACTTTGACGACTTCAAGACTTCCCTATGAATTGAGTTTTAGGTGATAATTTATACAAGAGTCAACTTTAAACAAGCATAACATTTAGCACACATGGAACTAGAGAACCGACAAGATTTCTAATGAAATCCTTTTGAGTTATTCTTCCAATACACTTGGTTTCACCTCATTCTGAGTTAGGATGAAGGAGTTATGCCTGTTTCCGTAGAACCCTCTCGTGCAGTGATACCACACGGGCAGCCATACGAGTCATGTGGCATCTCATGAGCCGTGTGGCTAGCCTGGGTCATAAAATAACCACTGTTTGGCCAAGGCATGTGCCATGACAGGCCACACGATCCGTATGGTGTAGCACAAGCCGTGAGGCCCTCCGTGAGGCTTCCAGAGCGAAAATGTTCTAAGTGTAAAATTACCATCTTGTAATTTCTGCGAAATTTTCTAAGTATGGTTTGAAGGACTATTAAATAGACCGTGTGACTTCACACAGCCTGTGATCTAGTCAGTGACGTAACACTTAGGCAAAAATACCAAGTTTTATCCAAGTTTCCAATTTCTAGAAATTGTGTAAGTGTTGGTTCAGGGGCACTCCACACGAACCGTGGAGTGCCACACGACCCATGTAATGTCGAGGCTACACTTTATCAATTTTTCAATCCATCTCATTAATGGCATTTTCATGAATTTAATCCTTTCTAATGAGCTTTTTATACTTCTAATGCCATCTTAACCTCCCCAAAAGTCCTAAACCCTATTCTAATGGATCAAAGTCATTACTGTCAACTTGAATACACTCTCAAACTCTCTCAAGAGCTTCCATCAAAACTCCAAACAAATTCAAGGAAACTCAAGAGCAAGTTTTGGTTTTCAAGACCCACTTTAGCTTTAAGTCCTTAACAACCCAATTCAAAGAAATTCAAGGTCAAAGGTATGTGGGTTTCATTCATGGGTACCTTTCACCCATGAAGCCCAATCTTCCTTATTATGAAATTGCATGTTTCTATGTTGTGTTGCTTATGGGTTTTACTCATTATGTACTGTGATTAAATTTTAAGTTGGGGTTTCATGAAATGTGGATTGAAAAACCATATTTATCTATTTTGAGCTTATACTATGAGATGGTTTATCTATTGTGACTATGAATATTTTGAGCTATGAAACTATGATTTATGATGAGATTTGATAGAGGATTTCAATGTAACTTGCATTAGGGTGGTACCAAGTGTTGGTGGGTTGATTTACATTGATTTTTCTCACATGATTTCACTCTTGAATTGCATGATTTTGAACTAGCATTACACACCCACCACACATTTGATAAAATGTCTTTTTAAGGATTCTTGAGTTATTATTGCATCGCATATCAGTTAAGAGGCTTAATGATGATGAAAGGAATGTATATACGTTTGTTTAAATCATATAAAGCACCTATGGCATTGGAAGTAAATTGTTGGGCTCTCATGTTTGTTGTGTTCTTGGGAAAATGAATAGTTCTTTCTTGATACTTGAACATGATGGTTTGATGAGCTATTTTCATGACTCCTAGTGACAAGATTATATATTAAGTATGGGAATTCTATATTATCAACCAAAAAAGCCGTGCCGTAAGGTAGAATGAGTCATGGCTCCTATCGAAAAGATTATATCGTAAGGTAAGGATATCATATAACACCTACCGAAAAGGCCATGCTGTAAGGTATAATTTATGGTTCCTACCAAAAAGATTACATAGTAAGGTAGGATAACTCACGGCTCGTACCTATTATAACATAATGTAGGGGACGTCTTATACTACCTACTGAAAAGACTATGTCTTAAGGTAGGGGTATTGGTAACACTCTTCAAAAATGTTATAATAAGGTGAGCGGGAAGTTATGTGGCCCATCCCAAGCATCTTGGTGTAAGGTTCGAGTGTACATATATTCCATATTATGTTTACGTTCCTATATTATGATTAAGAATGTTTTACGGCAAGCATTGATCATGCATGACATATTGTCATTATACTTCCCATTGCCTATGTATATGTATTGTTACTATGTTGCCTATCTTTTGTTGCATTTCATCCTACATACTTAGTACATTGAAACATAATAACACATGCTCTATGCCTACATGATGTTACCATGTAGGAACTAGAGCTCCTCACGGTTATCCTCCCCGTGGCTAGTTTGGACATATTGAAGATACGCTTTTGGTGAGTCCTCAATTTTGGGGACACTAGCTTTGCACTCTTACTCTTTTTATCTCTTCATGTTGAACTTAGATACTAATAGGGTGAGCCCGGAAAATATCTTGGCCTCCTCCCAATCTATGCTATAGGTGTTTGACAAGCAGTGTAATTATGCTTTGAGCTTTGACTCCTTATGATTTATGCTATTAAAAACATCCCTTATTCCCTTGTCTTTATTTATTCTCCCTTGATATATTTAATTTTGCTTCCACGACCAAGGATGTGTGTATGATGTGCTAAGGAGCTTGTTTGGGATTCTTTCGGTTCCCCACACACCGCGTCACATCTAGGCCCTAGGCTTGGGTCATGACAAACTTTGTATCAGAGCACAAGGCTGTTAAAGGTCCTCAAAAATCCAACACACCACGTTAATTACAGTCTTATTCATGGTTTGTGAAGCGCGACACAACTATGAATAGGAAGCTATGAGGCATTTTAGGCAATGTTTCACTTCTTCATGGTCTATTTCGTGCGTTAGTTGTAAGTAAGTATTTTCCCCTAACAAATGTTCTTCTCTCTGCTAGTAGTTGATCATGCCATTACAAATATGAAGGCCAAGGAGGGTCCGCGCACCCACGGGACAACCTGTATACCTCGCTCCTCAAGCTCCTCAACATGGAGGGGCTACCGAAGTTGAGCTTCAGAATGCTTTTACTATGTTGACACATGCAATGACCAACCAAATTCTCAAGGGTCCCATTCTCCTAATGCTCATACTCCGGCCTCAAGGGTGAGGGATTTTGCTAGGGTGAACCCACCGGAGTTCCATGGGTCTAAAGTTGATGAGGATCCTCAAGATTTGATTTATGAAGTGTATAAAGTATTGTCTATTATGGGAATTAGATCGGAGGAAAAAGTGGAGTTGGCAGCCTATTAACTCAAGGGTATGGCCCAAATTTGGTTCACCCAATGGAATGTGGAGAAAGGGAATGATAATGTGATCCTTTGGGAAGAGTTTAAGGTGAACGTTCACAACCAGTTCATCCCTGTTGAGCTAAAGGAGGCAAAAATTATGGAATTCATGAACTTAAAGCAAGGGTCGATGTGTGTGACGGAGTATGACATCAAGATCAAACAACTCTCCAAATATGCTCCAAGTTACTGGCCGAACCAAGGCCTAGATTAAAAAGTTTGTGATGGTGTATCCAATTTGGTGAATGAGGAGTGTCGTGCCACCATGTTGGTTAGTTATATGGATTTTTACCGCCTCATGACTTATGCCGAACACTAGGGGGAGAAAATCTTAGGAAGAAGAGAAGTGGGGAGTCCAAGAGGGCTCAGTTTGAGGGTGACCAGTTCCAACAAGGCATCAAGTTTCAAGGCCAAGGACCCTCTAGTTCTCCAAATAAAAAGGTTACTAAGGATGGGGTAACTAACCCAAGATTTCAGGGGGTGATGATGGGGTGAATCGTCTTAGATGCCCAAAATGTGGGAGGAATCATAGTGACGCATGTTGGAGGAAGACGGGTATATGCTTTAGGTGTGGTGAGATGGGCCACAAAATTCTGGATTGTCCACATACTTACAAAAAAGGTAAAGATGGTCGACCACAAGGGCAAGGTGGTCATTCTGATCAAGAGGCTCAAGGTGGCCAAGGGAGTGCTCCATGACATAATCAGTTCTATGCTCTTCAAGGGAGGCAAGGAGGGGATGAGGTACCTGATGTTGCTACCGGTATGTTGAGATTTGCTCTAACTTTGAGGTGTATGCATTGATAAGTTCGGGGTGCCACTATTTCTTTCATTAATTCTTTTGTTGCTAGTGGGCTTCTGTGTCCCAAATTTTTATGTGAACTTTTTGGTGTCCACCCCCTAATGGTAAGTGAAGTGTCTCTACAAAAGTCCATAGAAACTTTCCCGTGGTCATATAGCATTAGGTCTTGCCTTGTGATGTTTTTGAACTAGATATGGTGGACTTTGATATCATTCTTGGGATGGATGGTTACATGCATATTGTGGCTCCACTGATTATAGAACCCATAGAGATAGATTGTAATTCCCTAATAAACCCGTCCTCGAGTTGGGGATCGTAGGAGGCATCGGAGAGGTACGTTCATTTCCTGTCTTAAGGTCCAATTGATCTTTAAGAATTGTGTTTATCATCTTGTAAGTGTAGGGATGTTGAGCCTAAGGTTTTTCCTATTAAGTAAATTCTGGTGGTCAAAGAGTTCTTGATGTCCTCTCAAATATTTTAAATTAAGGGTAGTGCCTTTTGTTTGTCTAGTGCACTAGCTATGTCTATAGGTCTCATGAGTAGGGTCTTTAAACCCTACATTGATATGTTTATGGTGTCCTTTACTGATTATAAGAAGGTTCTTTTCTGGAGGTGAGGAAGAGCTTGTGAATCATTTGAGGGCGATATTGCGAATTTGGAGGAATAAAGGGTCGCTTGCTAATTATGGAAATTGGGAATTTTGGGGTAGCGAAAAGGTGGTTGGAGAAGTACACTAGTTGACTAGGTTAGGAATACGTTTGGGTGATGTTGAGCATAGAGGTTTTCTCCTTAGGGGGAGATGGCGGCTTTAGTTACAAAGGTTGGCTATGTGTGTATAAGGTTGACAATTGGGCCTAAGGTGTGAAGGTTCTTATAGGGCCTTTAGGAGAATTAGTAAGGTGGCCTATGAATTGGAGTTGCCTATCGGTATGAATATGGTTCATCCAATCTGCCACGTGTCTATGTTGAGAAGTGTATGCCTGACCCAAGTGCTATAGAGCTATTTGTGGTTGTGGCGTTTGTGGAGGATGAATTGATGTATGAGGTGGTCCCGGTGGAGATGTTGTGTGAACATGTGAAAGGGTTGAGTAACAAAGGTGTAACATCCATCAGGGTTCTTTGGAGGAATCAATAAGTTGAGAGTGCCATTTGGGGAGCTGGAGTGGGCATAAAGAAGCAATATCCATACCTTATTCATTATATTCACGCTTGAGATAGTAAAATAAGTCCTTCCTATGATTGCAAGCCTTAAGTTTTTGCCCTGATATCATTTGCATGCATTCATGTTTATGTTGATAAGTTTATGGTGATTTTTGATGTTCTTGTTGAAGCTTTTTGAAAATAATGTTTAAGTGCATTTGTTACGTCCATGTTGAGCTAAAATCTTCATGATTAATTTCCTTGTGTATGTTTCATTGACATTCGGGGATGAATGTTCCCTAGGGGGAGATAATGTGACATCCCGTAACTCCATGCCCTTTCGTACCCATGTTTCAACTCTCATTTGTTTAGGTGGGGAGTGTGTTAGGGTCGTGCGAGATTCTAGTACTTTGACGAGTTCAAACCTTCCCTATGAATTGTGTTTTGGGAGATGGTTTATGCAAGGGTCAACATTAAACAAGCATAACTTATAGCACACATAGAACTGGACGACCCACTAATGTTCAATGAAAGCCCTTTGAGTTAGCACTCCAACGCATATAATTTCACCTCATTCCGAGTTCGAATGAAGGAGTTATGCCCGTTAACATAGAACTCTCTTGTACAGTGAGGACACACGAGCTATGTGGAATCACAAAAGTTGTGTGACTGGCCTAGGGCCTAAAATGTCCACTTTATGGCCAAGGCATGTGCCATGATAGGTCACATGAGCCGTGTGGTGTGGCACAGGCCGTGAGGACCTCCATAAGGCTTTCGGAGGGAAACTTTTTCTATGTGTAAAATTCCCGTCTTATAGCTTTCACGAAATTTTTTGAGTATGGTTTGACAGACCACTAAACAGACCGTGTGACTTCTCACGACCTATGAACTAGTCCGTCCCGTGACACTTAGGAAAAAATTCCAAGTGTTGTCCAAGTTTCCAATTTCCAGAAATTGTCTAAGTGTTGGTTCACGGGCAATCCACATGAACCGTGGAGTGCCACACGACCCGTGTAAACTCAAGTCAGGTGACACTTTATAAATTTTTTCTCTATGTTTCATTAACGGTGTTTTCGTGAATTTAATCAATTCTAATGACCTTTTTAGACTTCAAATGCAATCTTAACTTCCCCAAAAGTCTAACTATTCCAAAGGATCAAAGTCATTACTCTCAACTTGAATACACTATCAAATTCTCTCCAAAGCTTCCATCAAAACACCAATATGAATTCAAAAAAACTCAAGAGTAATTTTTGGGTTCCAAGACCCACTTCCAAGCTTCAAGTCTTTCACAACCTAATTCCAAGAAATTCAAGGTCTAAGGTATGTGGTTTTCATTCATGGGTACCTTTCACCCATAAAGCCCAATCTTCCTTTTTATGAAAATTGCATGTTTTCATGTTGTGTTGCTTATGGGTATTACTCATCATGAACTATGATTAAAAGTTATGTTGGGGTTTCATGAAATGTTGATTGAAAATACATTTATCTTTTTTAAGCTTATACTAAGAGATGGTTTGTCTTTTGTGACTATGCATGTTTTCAGCTATGAAACTATGATTTATGATGAGCTTTGATGAGGGATTGTAATGTATCTTGCATGAGTGTGGTACTAAGTGTTGGTGGGTTGATTTACATTGATTTTTCTCACATGATTTCACTCTTCAATTGCATTATTTGGAACTAGCATTACACACCCGTCAAGTGTTTGATAAAATGTCTTGTAAAGGATTCTTGAGTTATGGATGATCTATTGCATGGCGTATGAGTCAAGTGGATTTATGAATGTGAATGGAATGTACATATGTGTGTTTAAATCATGTAAAGCACCTATGGTATTGCAAGTGAATTTTTGGGATCTCATGTTTGTTGTGTTTTTGGGAAAATGAGGAGTTCTTTCTTGATATTTGGATGTGATGGTTTGATGAGCTATTTTCATGAATGCTACCTAAAAGATTATATAGTAAGGTATGGACATTCTATAAGATCTACTGAAAAGGACATGCTGTAAGGAAGAATGACTCATTGCTCCTACCGAAAAGATTATATCGTAAGATAAGGACATCTTATAACACCTACCGAAAAGGCCATGCCATAAAGTATAATTTATGGTTCCTACAAAAACGATTATATCGTAAGGTAGGATAACTCATGGCTCCTACCTAAAAGAATATATCATAAAGTAGGGAACTTATTATACTACCTACTGAAAGACTATGTCGTAAGGTACGGGTACTAGTAACACTCTCCGAAAAGGTTATACTGTAAGGTGAACGGGTGGCTACGTGGCCCATCTCAAGCATGTTGGTGTAAGGTTCGAGCATACATATATTACGTATTATGTTTGTAGTCCAAGATTATGATTAGGCATGTTTTACCTCAAACATTGATCATGCATGCCATATTGTCATTATACTTCCCATAGCGTATGTATATGCATTTAAACAATGCTGCCTATCTCTTATTGCATTACATCCCGCATGCTTAGTACAATGAAACTTACTAATGCATACTGTATGGCTACATGATTTTACAATGTAGCAACTAGAGCTCCTCATGATTATCCTCCCCATGGCTAGTTTGGACATCTTGAAGATAAGCTATTGGTGAGTCTTGAAGTTCGGGGACACTAGCTTTGCACTCTTACTCTTGTTATCTCTTTATGCTAAACTTTGATACTAAGAGGTGAGCCCGAAAAGTGTCTTGGCCCCCGCCCAATCTATGCTAGAGGTGTTGTTGGACAAGCGGTGTAACTATTCTTTAAGCTTTGACTCCTTATGATTTGTGCTATTAAATACTTCCCTTAGTCCCTTATCCTTATTTATACTAACTCGATGTTGTTTATTTTGCTTTCGCGACCAAGGATGTGTGTATGATATGCTATAAGACTTGTTTGGGGTTCCTTCGGGTTCCCCATTCTCTATATCACGTCTAGGATCTAGGCTTAGAACGTGACAAAATTGGTATCAGAATGAGTGGTTTTTAATGGTCCTCAAAAATCCAACACACTGCGTCGATTAGAGTCTTATTCAAGGTTCTAAAGCGTGCCACAACTATGAATAGGAGCCTACGTGGCATTTTAGGAAATGTTTTACTTCTTTATGGTGTATATCGTTCCTTAGTCATAAAGTAAGTATTTTCCCCTAACAAATGTTTTTTGCTCTTCTAGTTGTTGATCATGTCGCTACAAAGAGGAACGCCAAGGAGGGCCCGTGCACCTGCGGGACAGCCAACTTACCTTGCTCCCCAAGCTCCTCAAGGTGAAAGGGCTACCGAAGTCGAGCTCCAAAAAGCTATTACTATGTTGGCACATGTAATGACCAACCAAATTCATCATGAGGCCCAAGCTCCTAATGCTCATACTCCGGCCTCAAGGGTGGGGGAGTTTTCTAGGATGAACCCACCGGAGTTCCATAGGTCTAAAGTGGATGAGAATCCTCAACATTTCATTGATGAGATGTATAAAGTGTTATCTATTATGGGGTTTAGATTAGAGGAAAAAGTGGAATTGGTGGCCTATCAACTCAAAGGACTGGACAAAATTTAGTTCACACAATAGAAGATGGAGAAGGGGAACGATAATGTGATACTTTGGGAAGAGTTAAAGCATTTGTCAACTGATTCTTCCCTCTTTAGCTAAGGGATGACAATATGATGGAATTCATGAATTTAAAGCAAGGGCTAATGAGTGTGAGGGAGTATTCCCTCAAGTTCAACCAACTCCCCAAATATGCTCCACAATCGGTCGCCGAACCAAGGTCTAGGATGAACAAGTTTATGATGGTTGTATCTGATTTGGTGAATGAGGAGTGTCCCGCCATGTTGATTAGTGATATGTATTTTTCCTACTTCATGACTTATGCCAAACAACTAGAGGGAGAAAAGCTTAGGAAGAAGAAAAGTGGGGAGTCCAAGAGGGCATGGTTTTAGGGTGACCAGTTCAAACAAAATATTGAGTTTCAAGGATAAGGACCCTCTAGTGCTATAAAAATAAAATGGTTGCTAAGGATGGGGCGCCTAAACCAAGGCTACAAGGGGGTGATGATGGAGTGACTCGTCTTAGATGCCCAAAATGTGGGAGGAATCATAGTGGCTCATGTGTGAGGAAAACGAGTGCATGCTTTGGGTATGGTGAGATGGGCCACCAAATTTCAGATTGTCCATATGCTCACAACAAAGGTAAAGATGGACAACCATAAATGCAAGGTGGTTATTTGATCAAGAGGCTCAAGGTGGGCAAGGGGGGCTCCACAACATAAACTGTTCTATGCTCTTCAAGGAAGGCATGAAAGGGATGAGGTAGTCGATGTTTCTACCGGTATGTTGAGGTCTTCTTTGACTTTGAGGTGTATGCATTGATAGGTCTGGGTGCCACTATTTCTTTCATTAATTCTTTTGTTGCTAGTAGGCTTCATGCGTGTCCTGAATTGTTAAGTGAACTATTTGGTGTCTACCCCCATTGGTAAGTCCAGTGTCACTAGAAAAGTCCATAGAAATTGTCCTGTGGTCATATTGCATTAGGTCTTGCCTTGTGATTTTATTGAATTAGATATGGTGGACTTTAATGTCATTCTTGGGATGGATTGGTTAAATGCATATTGTGTCTTCATTGATTGTAGAACTAATAAAGTTAGATTCCAATTCCTTAATAAACCCGTCCCTGAGTGGGGGATGTAAGGTTGTATCAGAGGGGTAAGTTCATTTCTTCTCTTAAGGTCCAATCGATCTCTAAGGATTGTCTTTATCATCTTATAAGAGTAGGGATGTTGAGCCTAAGGTTCTTACTATTAAGTCAATTCCAATGGTCAATGAGTTCTTGATGTCCTTTCTGATATTTTAAATTTGGGGTAGTGCCTTTGGTTTGGCTAGTGCACTAGCTACGTCTATAGGTCTCATGAATAGGGTCCTTAAACCCTACCTTCATATGTTTATGGTGGCCTTTACTGATGGAATGATGGTTCATTTCCAGAGGGGAGGAAGAGCTTGTGAGTCATTTGTAGGTGATTTTGTGAATTTTGAGGAATAAGAGGTTGCTTGCTAATTATGGAATGTGGGAATCTTTGGGTAGCAAAAAGGTGGTTGGAGAAGTACAACGGTTCATTAGGTTAGGAATGAGGTTGGTTGAAGTTGAGAATAGAGGTTGTCTCCCAAGGGGGAGTTAGCGGCTTTAGGTATCAAGGTAGGCTATGTGTGTATAAGGTTGACAATTAGGTCCAAGGTGCGAGGGTATTTATAGGGTGTTCAGGAGAATTGGTAAGGTGTCCTATGAATTGGAGTTTCCCATTGGTATGAATATGGTTCATCCTATCTGTCATTTGACTATGTTGAGAAGTGTATGCATGACCTAAGTGCAATAGAACTCTTTTAGGGTGTGGGAGTTGTTGAGGATGAGTCGACCTAAGGAGGTCCCGTTGGAGATGTTGTGTGAACATGTGAAAGGGTTGAGGAACAAAGGTACAACATCAGTTAGGGTTCTTTGGAGGAATTAATAAGTGAAAAGTGTCATTGGGGATGCCATAGCGTGCATGAAGAAGCGATATCTATAGCTCATTCATTCTATTCAAGCTTGAGATAACAAACTATGTTCTTTCTATGATTTCAAGTCTTAAGTTTCGACCCTTCTGTCATTTGCATGCATTCATGTTTATGTTTACAAGTTTATAGTTATTTTTTATGTTCATGTTGAACGTTTTTGAAAATAATGTTTAAGTTCATTTGCTACATCCATGTTGGGCTAAAATCTTCATGATTACTTTCCTTTGTTTATGTTTCTTTGACATAGGGGTATCAATGTTCCCAAGGGGGCATGCTCTTTTGTACCCATGTTTCAAGCCTCATTTGTTTAGGTGGGGAATGTATTAGGGTCGTGGGAGACTTATAGTACTTTGAAGAGTTCAAGACTTCCCTATGAATTGAGTTTTCGGTGATGGTTTATGTAAGGGTCAACTTAAGCAAAGAATAAATGTTTGCACACATGGAACTGGATGACGAGCTACCACATGTCAAATGAAAGCCCTTTGAATTAGCTTTCCAACGCACTTAGTTTCACCTCATTTTGAGTTTGGATGAAGGAGTTATACCCGTTTCCATAGTACCCTCCCATGCAGTCATGCCACATAGGCAGACACATGGGCCGTATGGCATCTCACGAGCTGTGTGACTGGACTGGGGCCTAAAATGACCACTTTGTGGCCAAGGCTTGTTCCACTATAGGTTACACGAGCCCTATGTTGTGGCACGGGCCGTGAGGCCCTCTTAAATCTTTTTCACATATGATATCTTATATGAGCATGATTTACTTAAGTATGCTTTACTTTAGCATTGATCATACATGTCATATTACTATATTATGCCTATTGTCTATTGTTACGCATTTCGATTATGATGCCTATTCCTTGTGGGATTGCATCCCACATACTTAGTACATTCAAACGTACTAACACATACTCTTGCCTACATGATATCACCATGTAGGAATCGGTGCCCGAGTTGATCCACCTCCTCCTCCACATGGCTAGACAGTGTTATTCCAAGCTTGTTTGTGAGTCCTCCATTCTGGGGACCTTGGTTATGTTTTCTTTTATCTATGTATTGAGACACTTTCTGACATTCTATTTGACTTTAAGGGTGAGCCCAGTTACCTTTTCTTCGCCCCGCTCTATCGATGTATTTAGAGGTGTTTGTTGGACAAGTTGTGTATTTATGGTATGCATTATGACTCCTTGCCTTCTAATGTTGTTGTTTTGGCAAGTTTTCTCTTAGCCTCATTGTTGTTGTTTTAATACATATGTCTTTTGTAACATTCCGTGACCAAGGATGTGTTATTACAAGTAAAGAGGCTTGATTGGGGTTCCTTCGGGTTCCCCACTCGTCGTGTCATGTTTAGGCCCTAGGCTTGGGTCGTGACATTGAGGCAAACTAGATGGTTAGAACTTCTAAAAGACTATGATATAAGTGTGCACTATAATCTGGCTAAGGCAAATGTGGTGGCGGATGCTTTGAGTAGGGTGTCTATTGGTAGCCTAGCCCACATTGATGGTGGTGATAAGGAAATGGCTAGGGAGCTACAGAAAAATTAGCTAGATTGAGGGTTAGGTTAAAAGAGGTTAGTGATGATGGTGTTGTTATTGTTGATGGGTATAAGCCTTCATGGGTTGATGAGATGATAGCAAAACAAGACCTTGACTCCTTCTTGCTTGAATTGAAGGCCTTGGTGAAAGGGGACAAAGTAGAGTTTTTCTCCCAAGGGAGAGATGGTGCCCTTAGGTACCAAGGTAGGTTGTGTATGCCTTATGTTGGTTGTTTGTGGGAGAAAATCCTTGATGAGGCCCATAATTCTTCTTATTCTATCCTCCCCGGTTCCACCAATATGTATAGGGACTTGTGGGCAGTGTATTTGTGGGGAGGCATGAAGAGGGACATTGCCAAATTTGTTTACAGTTGCCATAGTTGCCAACAAGTCAAAGCCGAACATCAAAGGTCGGGTGGTCTAACCCAAGACATAGAGATTCCTACTTGGAATTGGGAGGTGATTAATATGAATTTTGTGGTTGGGCTGCCCAAAAGTAGAAAAGGTTTTGATTCCATTTGGGTTGTTGTTGATAGGATGACGAAATCAGATCATTTTCTACCAGTTAAGACTACATATGGGGATGAAGAGTATGTCAAGGTTGAACATCCATGAGTTGGTGAGGTTACATGGAGTCCCTTTGTCCTTCATATTGGATCAAGGTGCACAATTCACTTCACACTTTTTGAGGTCTTTTCAAAGGGGTCTTGGTACAAAAATTCACCTTATTATGGCCTTCCACCCTCAAACGGATGGGCAAGACATAAGGATAATTCCAAACCTTGAAGATATGCTTAGGTCATGTGTATTGTTGTTGAGGGGTAGTTGGGATGACCATTTTCCTTTGATTGAGTTTCTCTACAACAATAGTTGTCACTTTACCATCGATATGGCTCCTTTTGAGGCTCTTTATGAAAGACGTTGTAGATCACCAGTTGGTTGGTTTGAGGTTGGAGAGGTGGCTTTATTGGGACTAGATCTGGTTAAAGAGGCTCTTAAGAAGGTTAATATGATTAGGGAGATATTGACGACGGTCCAAAGTCACAAAAAATCTTATGCCGATGTGAGGAGAAGAGACCTTGAATTCAAAGTGGGTGATTGGATCTATTTGAAAGTTTTTCCAATGAAAGGTGTGGTCTATTTTGGTAAAAAGGGGAATCTGAGTCCAAGATATGTTGGTCCTTATGAGCTCTTGAGGAGGGTCGGCAAGGTTGTTTATGAATTGAAGTTTCCAAGTGAAATGAATTTGGTTCATCCAGTGTGCCATGTCCCTATGTTGAGAAAATGTGTTGGTGATCCTAATGTTATTGTGCCTCTTGATGTTGTGGGTGTTATTGAGGATAACTTGACTTATGCGGAGACTCTTGTTCAGATTTTTGATAGGCAAGTGAAGACATTTAGGAACAAGGTAGTGGCATCCGTTAAGGTCCTTTTGAGGAACCAGCAAGTCGAAAGTGTTACATGGGAGGCCAAGGTGGACATGCAAAAGCCGTATCCTTTCTCTTCCACTTCACTCAAGCCTAAGGTACTAACTCTAAGTCCCTTATGTGATTTGAAGTCTTATGTTTCATCCCCTATATCATTCGTATGCATTCATGTTTAAGTTGACAAATTTATGATGATTTTACACTTATGTTGATGTTTTGATAATGGTGTTTAAATGTAATGTTGCATTCTTGTTGGGGCTGACTTGTGCATGATTACTCTTGTCTTGTACATTTTTACATTGGGGGATGAGTGTTTCCAAGAGGGAGATATTGAAACGACCTAGAAAAGTGCTCGAAAATGTGCCTCGGGTTGCTCGAAATTTTAAATTTCATATATATCAATATCCGTGCACGATATCGTAAATTCAACTTCATATTCTTGTTCAGGGGGTCAAAATTAGGAGGGAGAGGGTCTAATCCTTATATTTAAAAGCAAACGATTAGCAATATCATTTTTTGCAATTTTTCATATCCAGAATCAATCCGCGACAGTGCCACAATGCACAGCTGTCACAGACATGTATTAATTTTGCCTCTGTGACCAAACGTGGACCTATATATTTCATTGCTAGTGATTTTAATCTTAGTCTGAGATTTTTGGGTCTTGGGCCTAAGTGTTCCCAAGCGTGTTTTTACCTATATTTAGCCATATTTCACCCTCATATCATCCTAAACATTCCCCAATATCCTCTCAAACACTTAGTGATATTTTTCACACCCAAATTCAAGTCTCAAAACCCTCATCTGGAATTAAGGATTTCCTTCCAGCTTCATGCCTCCATTTTAAAACTTCATCAAGAGCTTCCTAAAAGCTAAGGTATGTAGTTTTTAGCCATTGGGTCATTCCACCATGGTACCCTAATCTCCTTTTTACTCAATTTTCATGATGTAAAGTTGATTTTACTAATGGGTTTACTAGTGTGAACATGTCAATGAACTATGTTAGAGTTGTGTATAGTAGTGACTGTTTTGCTGTGTTTTGGGCTGTAAATCTTGGATCTAATGTAAGATTTGATGAGTGTTTGTGATGTATATTGCTAGAGGATATTGCAAGGTGTTGATTGATGGTTTTACAATGGATTTGTTTGCATGATTTCATCTCTATATTTTATGGTTTATACTAGCATTACACATCCTCTGGGTGTTTGATAAAATGTATACATGTGGTTTCTTAAGGAATTAAAGGTCCAAAGCATGAGATATGATATGAATGATGTCATGATGATGAAATGATCTTATGTATATGATGAATTTTATATAAAGTATTGCATTAGACCATGCCCAATCCGAGGGGACCAAGAGCCTGGGTAACCTAGATGGGGGTTCGTACTCATCAACCTTGTAAGGGGTTTGTACCTCATCACCTAAGTGATAGGGTTGCATCATCACCAACCTACCAAGGGGTTTGTACTTTAGAAAGCTAGCTTTGTCTCTTATACACATATCATTTATGCATTGATCATGCATGATATATTGTTATATTATGTCTATTGCCTATTGTTATTCATTTTGATTATGATGTCTATCTCTTGTTGCATTGCATCCTACATACTTAGTACATTCATACTTACTAATGCATACTCTTGCCTACATGATATCACCATGTAGGAACCGAAGCCAAGTTGATCATCCTCCTCCTCCACGTTGCTAATTTGGTACTACTCAAGCTAGTTGGTGAGTCCTCCACTTTGGGGACCTTGTTATATATTGCTTTTATTATTTATTGAGACATTCTTCTTTATTGTTTATTTTGACTATGAGGGTGGTAGTTCTTTCTTCTTGGCCATCCATTTGAGGATGAAAGGCCGTACTAAAGTTATCCTTGGTACCAAAACCTTTTTAGAAGGACATCCAAAAGTGTGAAGTGAATTGAGTACCACAATCTGATATGATAGACAAAGGTACCCTATGCAATCTAATTAACTCATGAATGTACAAATTAGCATAATTATCGGCACCATAAGTAGTCTCAACCGGTAGGAATTGAGCCAACTTTGTCATTCTATCAACCACAAACCAAATAGAATCAAAACCCTTTCCAGTGTTACACAACCCAACAACCAAAACCATGTTAATTTCCTCCCACTTCCAAGTATGAATCTCTAAAAATCATGTGTTTGGCCACCCAATCTTAGTTGCTCGGCATTTACTTGTTGGAAACTATGACAATCGAATACAAATTTGGCAATGTCTTTCTTCATACCTCTCCACCAAAACACATACCTCAAATCTCTATACATCTTGGTAGAACCGGGGTGAATAGAATAGGAAGAATTATGAGCCTCATCAAGAATCTTCTCTCTCAACCCATCAACACTAGGCACATACAACCTACCTTGGTACCTAACGGCACCATCTCCCCCTTGGGAGAAAACGTCCACCTTGCCATCTCTCACCAAGGCCTTCAATTCTAACAAGGAAGGGTCAAGATCTTGCTTTGCTTTTACCTCGTCAACAAGGAAGATTTTGAACCATCAACAACCACAATACAACCATTATCAACCTCTTCCAACCTAACCCACAATCTAGCCAACCGATAAACCTCCCTAGCCACCTCTGTTCCCCCATCATCAACATGAGCTAGACTACCCATAGATACCCTACTCAAAGCATCGACCACAACATTAGCCTTATCGGGTGATAGTGTACACTTATATCATAGTCCTTAAGAAGCTCTAACCACGTTGGTTGCCTTAAATTGAGATTTTTTTGAATGAACACATATTGAAGACTCTTAAGATCGATAAACACTTTAACATGAACCCCATACAAAATAATGACGTCAAATGTTCAAAGCAAACACCACGGCGGCCAATTCAAGATCACGAGTAGGATAATTCTTTTCATGCACCTAGAGTTGTCTAGAAGTATAGGCTATCACCTTACTGTTTTACATCAAAACACAACCCAGACCAATCTGGGAGGCATCACAATACACAACAAACCTTTCCAACCCTTCTGGTAGAGATAAGATAAGAGCGTAGACAAGCATATCCTTCATGGTTTGGAAACACTTTTCACACTTGTAGGTCCACACAAATTTAGCCTTCTTTTAGGTCAACCTAGTCATAGGAGAAGCAATGGAAGAGAACCCATTCACAAACCTAAGGTAATAACCCACTAAGCCTAATGAGTTTCTAATATCTGACAGGGTCAAAGGTCTAGGACAATTTCTAATTAGCTTCGTTTTCTTAGGATCCACATTAATACCATCCCCCGATACCACATGACCTAGAAAGGCAACATCTTCTAACAAAAATTCACACTTCTCATACTAAGAATACAACTTCCCTTCCCTTAATTTTTGTGGCTCCACCCTCAAATGACCCACATTCTCCTCCTTACTATGAGATTAGATCAAGATATCATCAATGAAAACCACAACAAACAAATCAAGGTAGGATTTGAAGACCCAATTCATAAGATTCATGAAGATATCCAGTGGATTGGTCAACCCAAAAGACATAACAACAAATTCATAATGCTCATACATAGTCCGGAAGGCCATCTTGGGAATGCCACACTCCCTCACCTTCACTTGATGACAACCGAACTGAAGATCAATCTTAGAGAAGTGACTAGCTCCTTGAAGTTGGTCAAATAAATCATCAATCCTTGGTACAGGATACTTATTCTTGATGGTGACTCTATTAAGTTACCGGTAGTCAATGCACATTCTAAGAGAACCATCCTTATTCTTCACAAGCAACACCGGTGCACCCCAAGGTGATTAGCTTGGCCTAACAAAACCCTTCTCCAACAAATCCCTCAATTGCTTCTTCAACTCCTTTAACTCCGCCGCGGCCATACGCTAAGGAGGAAAAGAAATAGGTTGAGTGTCGAGAAGGAGATCTATGCCAAAATCTATTTTCCCTTTTGGGAGGAACACCAGGAAGGTCACTAGAGAAGACATCTAGGAACTCATTAACTACTAAAATCGACTCTATGGGAAGAAATTTCGACTCAACATCCCTAACCCTTACAACATGATAGAGACACCCCTTAAAGATCAACATTTGGGCTTTAATACAAGAGAAAATCCTACTCTTGATCACCATATCATGACTCTCCCACTCAAGGACGGGTTCATTAGGGAATTGGAATTTCACCTTACGGGTTTTACAATCAATCAAGGCATAATATGCATGCAACCAATCCATCCCTAGAATGACATCAAAATCCAGCATGTCCAACTCAACAGGATCACAAGGCAATATTTATGCAAGATACAAATGGGACAATTTCTATAGACCTTTCTAGCAACAATAGATGCACCAAAGGGTGTAAACACCTCATAAGTGTCACACAACAATTCGGGCTTAACATGAAACATTTTGGCAACAAAAGGAGTAACAAAAGAAAGAGTGGCACCCAGGTCTATCAATGCATACAGATCAAAATCAAAGATTTTTAACATACCGGTGACGACATCGGGCACCTCATTAACCCCTTGTCTCACTTTGAGTGCATAGAACCGATTGGGCCTTGGAGCACCACCTTATTGGCCTCCTCTCACCAAAGGAACTGCATTTGCACCCTCGCCTTGTAAAGGAATATCTTTTACCCTTGTTGCGATTACGTGGACAATCCATCACCTTATGCCCCACTTCACCATAACAAAAACAAACATTGGTGTCCTTCAAATATGGGCCACCATCACCCCTACCACACTTTGGACACATAGCATTGGGAACCACACCACCATTACATTGGGTCGTTGGGTAGTCATTGGAAAACCTTCTATTAGGAGCATGAGAAGACCCTTGGCCTTGATGAAACTGGCCACCCTTGGGACTTTGGAACTTACCATCAAAATGGGCCCTCTTGGCCTCATACCCCTTCTTTTTCTCAACTTCTCCCCCTCCAATTTTTCGGCATGAGTCATTAGGCGAGACAAATCAATGTCACTAATCAACATAGCGGCATGACACTCCTCCTTCACCAAATCAGAAACACCCATCACAAATTTATTCATCCTAGACCTTAGGTCGGCAACCATGTGTAGAGCATATTTAGAGAGTTGGTTGAACTTAAGGTCATACTGCCTCAAACTCATAGATCTTTGCTTCAAATTCATGAACTCCATCATTTTGGTCTCCCTAAGCTCAAGACGGAAGAACAAGTTAAGAAATGTCTCCTTAAACTCCTCCCATAAAACCACATTGATGTTTCCCTTCCCCTCCTTCCATTGAGTATACCATATTTGAGCCACCCCTTGATTTGTTAAGCTGCAAACTCAACCTTCTCCTCTGAACCGACACCCATAATAGCCAACACTTTATACAACTCATCAATAAATTGTTGAGGATCCTAATCCACTTTAGATGCATTGAACTCCGGTGAGTTCATCCTTACAATGATCCTCACCCGAGATGCTGGTGTATGAGCATGAGGGGCTTGGGCCCCTTGGTTAACTTGGTTAGACATGGCTTAAGCTAGTAAAGTGAGAGCATCCCGGAGCTCTCCACGAGCCAGTTGTTCTTCGGGAGTGTGGGATCTTCTTCCTCTTGTGGTTGGCATAATCTAAAATTGGCAAAGAACATTTGTTAGAGGGGAAACCTTACCTAACTTATACAGTACGACATAGATCATGAAGAAGGGGACCATTTCCTAAAACGTCTCACGGGCTCTTATTGATAGTTGTGGTGCACAATACAACCATGAATAAGAGTCTAATCAATGCGGTGTGTTGGGAGTCGAGGACCAATAACAACCTAGTGCTCTGATACCATGTTTGTCACAACCCAAGCCTAAGTCCTAGACGTGACACGACAAATGGGGAACCCAAACGGACCTCGAAAAAGCCTTTTAGCATATCATTACACATCGTTGGTCGTGGAAGCAATAAAACAGCAACAAGAGATAGTGAAAAGGGAATAAGGGGCTAAGGGACATCCTCAATACCATAGAAACATAACAAGCCAATAACATAGTATTAACATATCATAAGGTTCCAACAACACCTCTAATACATTGATAGGAGTCGGGGACATGACAACTTTCCGGGACTAACCTCATAGTCAAAAGCATACAATTAGATAACGAGAGTCTTTAAATAGCATAAGAATAAGAGATATCGTCCCCACGGTTGAGGAATCACCAAACTTTCTTTGAGAAAATAGTACAAGCCACGGGGAGGATGAGGATGATCATGAGGAGCTCTGATTCCTACATGGTAACTGAAACGACCCCAAAAAGTACCAAAAAATGTGCCTCGGAATGCCTAGAATTTTAATTTCCAGATATCTCAAAATTCGTTCTTTATTTTGAAAATCCAACTTCATATTTGTGATCAGGGGGTCAAAATTAGGTGAAAGAGGATCTAACCCCAATTTAAGAGCGAAAGATTAGAAATTATGATTTGTGAAAGTGTAATTTCCAGAGAGCAATGCGCCCCGCTTCCGCGACGTACACTAGTACATTTCTGGGACTGTTTTTTTGTTTCATCCAAAATTTTCTAAGTATTGGGACTAAGTGTTTCTAAACGTGTTTTTACTTGTACTTAGCCAAACTTCATGCTTATATCATCCTGAACATTTCCCAATACTCACTCAAACACTTAGTGACATTTTCATTCCCCAAAATAAGTTCAAAACCTCATCCTAAGCTAAGGTTCTCCTTCAAGGTTCTTTTTCAAGCTTCAAGTCTCCATCTCCAATCTTCAGCAAGTTTATCTCTAAACTAAGCTATGTGGGTTTCTTTCATAGGTTCCTTTCACCCATGATACCCAAGACTCCTTTTACTCAAATTGCATGATTTAAAGTTGATTTACAAATGGGTCTTAATTATTATGAAATTCACTGCACACTATGTTTAAGCTATGTAAAGTTGTGGCACGTTCAACTTGTTGATTCCTCCAAAGCACCTTGACGGAAGTTACATCTTTGTTTCTTAACCTCTTCACTTATCTATCAAAGATCTACACCGGGACCTCCTCATAGGTCAAATTATCTTCTACAACACCCACAACCTCTATGGGAACTATAGCACTTGATCACCTACACACTTTCTCAACATGGATACATGGAAGACCGGATGAACCATATTCATTTCCATAGGCAACTCCAATTCTTATGCAACCTTACCAACTCTCCTCAAAATTCTGTAAGGCCCTACAAACCTTAGGCTCAACTTGATTTTCTTGCCGAATCGAACCACACCCTTCATGGGTGAGACTTTCAAGTAATCACCAACCTTAAATTCAAGATTTCTCCCTCTCAAATCACAATAAGACTTTTGTCTACTTTGGGCTATTGTCAATCTCTCC
This sequence comes from Solanum medicagineum, assembly GCA_026153255.1. Lineage (NCBI taxonomy): Eukaryota > Viridiplantae > Streptophyta > Magnoliopsida > Solanales > Solanaceae > Solanum > Solanum medicagineum. The sequence goes on from JAPFFP010049747.1 coordinate 23,515, forward strand.
CTTATCAACCACACCTTCTCCAACACCTTTATGACCAAATCCAAACTTAGCAAAGCCATCTCCCCCACTTCAAACCACCCAACCAGGGGATCTATATCACATATCATCAAGGGCTTCAGAGGGAGCCATATCAATGCTTGAATGGTAGCATTTATCTATTGTTGTAAGAAAACTCAATATGTGGAAGAGGTTCATACCAACTACCCTTAGACTCCATAACACAAGACCTAAGCATATCCTCAAGAGTTTGGGTAGTCTTTTCGACATGGCGATCTGTTGGATGAAAAGCCATGCTAACCTTAACCATGGTACCAAGACCCCTTTGGAAGGACCTCCAAAAATATGAAGTAAATTGAGCACCACGATCTGAAATGATTGACAAAGGCACACCATGCAATCTAACCAACTCATGAATATGCAATTTAGCATAATCTTCGGCACCATAAGTGGTCTTAACCAGTAGGAAGTGAGCCAACTTTGTCATTCTATCAAGCATAACCCAAATGGAGTCAAAGTGTTTCCTAGTCTTGGGCAACCCAATCAGAAAATCCATGTTGATCTCTTTTCACTTTCAAGTAGAAATCTCTGGTGTCTTGGGCTAGGCCACCCGGGCTTTAATTTTCAGCTTTCACTTGTTGGCAATTGTGACATATGGATATGAACTTGGTAATATATCTCTTTATACCACACCACCAATACAACTCTCTCAAGTCTCTATACATCTTTGTAGAACCGGGGTGAATAGAATATGATGAATTATGAGCCTCATCTAAAAATCAACTTCCTCAAATCATCAACAATAGGCACTCACAATCTACCTTGGTAACTAAGGGCACCATCTCCCCCTTGGTAGAAAACCTGCACTTTTCCATCCTTCACCAAGGTCTTCAACTCTAGTAATGACGCCAAACTTTCAAAGCAAACACCACGGCCGCCAATTCAAGATCATAGGTAGGATAATTCTTCTCATGCATTTTAAGTTTTCTAGAGGCATATGATATCACCTTACCATTTTGCGTCAACACACACGCTAAACCGATTCTAAAACCATCATAATGAACCACAAACCCTTCTAACCCTTCCATTAAGGCTAAAATAGGAGCGGATACAGTTTATCTTTCAAGGTTTGAAAACTCTTATCACACTCATCGGTCCAAACAATTTTTGTCTTCTTTTGGGTCAACTTAGTCATAAGGGAATAAATAGAAGAAAAAACCACTTACATGCCTCCGGTAATAACCCACCAGACCTAAGAAACTCCTAATATCTGATGGGGTCTAAGGTCAAGGCCAATTTCTAATCACCTCCACCTTCGTAGGATCTACCTTAATACAATCACCCGACACCACATGTCCCGAATATGCAACCTCTTTCAACCAAAACTCACATTTTTTCATATTTGGCATACAACCACTCCTCCTTCAAGGTTAGCAACACCACTCTCAAGTAATTCACATTCTCCTCCTCACTATGGGAATAAATCAAGATATCATCGATAAAAATTACCATACACAAGTCAAGGTTTAAAGACTATATTCATGAGATCCATAAATATAACAGGTGCATTAGTCAATCCAAAAGACATAACCATAAGTTCAAAATGCCCATACCTAGTCCAAAAAGTCGTCCTGGCAATATCACACTCCGTCACTTTCACTTTTTGGTAGCTAAAACGAAGATCAATCTTAGAAAAGTGACAAGTCCTGTGAAGTTGATCAAAAAGGTTGTCAATCCTCAGTAGAGGATACTTGTTCAAAAAGGTTGATCAAAACATCCTTCTTCTTCACAAACAACACTAGTGTACCCTGAGGTGTTTACTAGGTCTTATGGAACCCTTTTCAGACAAACCTGTCAATTTCTCCTTCAACTATGCCGGGGCCATACCATAAAGGGGAATAGAAATGGGTTGAGTGTCAGGAAGGACATCTATAACAAAATCTATTTCCCTTTTGGGAGGAACACTGGGAAGCTAATTTGGAAAGACAATAAGAAACTCATTAACTACCGGAACTTACTCAATAGAAAGGACTTTGGACTCGACATCCCTAACCCTCATAAGATGATAGAGACAACCCTTAGAAATCAACATTTGGGCTTTAAATCAAGAAATGAATCTACCCTTGACCACCACATCATGACTTTCCCACTCTTGGATGGGCTCATTAGAGAATTAGAATTTAACCTTACAGGTTCTACAATTAATAGAAGCATAACATACATGGAACCAATCCATTCTTAGTATGACATCAAAATTCACCATATTTAATTCAACAAAATCACAAGGCAAGACTTTATACAATATGAACACGAGACAATTTCTATAGACTCTTTTAGCAACAATGGACTCACCAATAAGGGTAGACACTTCATAAGGTTCACACAACAATTCGGGACTAACATGAAGCTTTTTGGCAACAAAAGGAGTAATAAAAGAAAGAGTGTCACCTGGGTCTATGAATGCATACATATCAAAATCAAAAACCTTTAACATATTGGTAACAACATCGAGCACCTCATGAACTCCTTGTCTCCTTTGAAGAGCATAAAATCTATTTTGTGTTGGAGCACCTCCTTTATGACCTTTCCTTCCTCTTTGGCCCGCATTAGCACCTTGGCCTTGAGGATAGCCATATCTACCTTTGGGTTGAGCATGTGGACAATCAATAACCTTGTGGCTACTTCACCACAACCAAAGCAAGCCTTTGAATTTCTCAAACATGGACTGCTATGATTCTGTTCACACCTTGGGCATCTATACTTTGTCACCCTTTCATTACCACCTTGGAATATTTGATTAGGCACCCTATCATTGGAAAAACTCTTGTTGAAAGCATTGGATGACCCTTGGCCTTTGAACTTGTGGCATTGCGAAAATCGGCCACCCTTAAAGCCTTGGAACCCACCTCTAAATTGTGCCCTCTTGGAGTCACCAACCCTTTTCTTTCTAAGCCTTTCCCCCCTAGTTGCTCGGCATATGTCATCAGGTGATACAAATCCATGTTCCCTACTAGAATGACGGTATGACACTCCTCATTAACCAAGTCGGATGCACCCGACACAAACTTGTTCATCATTGACCTAGCTTCGGCAACCAATTGAGGAGCATAGTTAGACAACTTGTTGAACTTTACGGCATACTCCCTCACACTCATATACCTTTGCACAAGATTCATAAATTCCATCATCTTCGCCTCCCTTAGCTCAATAGGAAAGAACCGATTGAGAAATGCAGCTTTGAACTTTTCCCGAGGGATAGCATCATCATCTCTCTTCTCCATCTTCTATTGAGGGAACCAAATTTAATCTACCCCTTTGAGTTGGTAGGCCGCCACCTCCGCTTTTTCCTATGAATTGACCCCCATAATGGACAACACATTATACACCTCATCAATGAATTCTTGGGGATCCTCATCCACCTTGAACTTATTGAATTCCGATGGATTCATTCTTGTAAAATCTTTCACCCTTGAGGCCGAAGTATGACTATGAGGAGCTTGGGCCCCTTGGTTGATTTGGTTGGTCATACCATGAGGCAACATTGCAATAGCATCTCACAATTCATCTTGGCCTACCCCTCCTTTTTGAGGGGCTTGAGGAGTGGCAGGAGCCAGTTGCTCCTTAGGTGAATGGGCTTTTCTTCCTCTTGGAATTGGAATGATCTAGAATAGAAAAGAATATTCATTAGGGGAAAAGCCTTACCTTAACTTCAATAGCACGACATAAATCATGAAGAAGGGAAACATTTCCCAAAATGTCTCATAGCCTCTTACCCATAGTTGTGGCGTGCTTCCCAACCATGAACAAGACTCTAATTGACACGGTGTGTTAGATTCTGAGAACCATTAATAACCTAGTACTCTAATACAAAGTTTGTCACGACCCAAGCCTACGACCTAGATATGACACGGTAGATGGGAACCCAAAGTGAACAAACAAGGCTCTTAGCATATCAATTATATATCCTTAGTTACTGAAGCAAAGTAAACAACAACAAGAGGCATATAAAATAGGAAGTGGGACTAAGGGAACGGAGCGGGGGCCAAGACACTTTCCGGGCTAACCCTCAAAAGGTCAAATGTTCAACACAGAGAAGTTTAAAAATAGCAAGAAAAGTAGATAGTGCCCTCGAACTTGAGGACTCACCAAAGCTTGTCTTCAAAGAATCTCACCAGCCATGTGGAGGATGATCAAGAGTGTCACGGCCCAAGCCTATGGACTATACATGACACAGTGAATGGGAACTCCAAGGGTCCCCAAACAAGTCTCATAGCATATCATTCACACATCCTTGGTCACGGAAGCAAAGTAAACAACATTAAAAGAATACAATTAAAGATAGAGACTAAGAGGAGAGTTTAATAGAATAAATCATAAAGAGTCAAGGATCAAACATGATTACATCACTTTTCCAACAACACCTCTAACATAGATTGGGTACAGGCCAAGAAAAATTTTTTGGGCTCACCCTTTTAGAATCAAAGTGTTCATCATAAGGAAATAACAAAAGCCAGATAGAGAATAGATAATGTCCCCGAACTAGAGGACTCACCACAAGCTATCTTCAAGATGTAAAAACTTGCCACAAGTAGGATGATCGTGAGGAGCTTCGGTTCCTACATGGTAACATCATGTAGGCATAAAGTATGCGTTAGTACATTTGAATGTACTAAGTATGTAGGATGCAATGCAATAAAAAATAGGAAACAAAATCGAAATGCATAATTAGGCAATAAATGAGTATATAGCAATATGGCATGCATGAATAATGCTTGAAGTAAAATATTCTTATATAGAACATATTACACGTGTAGTAAGAGACCATCGTTATGCAGTCCAACACCTACGACCCCCTTGGAGAGGTGATTGAGGTATCAACCCATCAATTGGTTGGTAGTTGTCACACCCTACCATCCCTGGTGATTGAGGTATCAACCCCTCAATTGGTTGACGGTTGTCATATCCTACCGTCCATAGTGTTTGACATATCAAAACCTCAAATTGGTTGATAGTTGTCACACCCTACCATCTATGGTTATTGACGTATAGCACCACCTCAACAAGGTGTGGTCGACTTGAAACTACAGATACTTTTCAAGCAAACAACTCATATGCACTTTCCTTTCATCATTATAAAGTCACTTAACTCATAAGCCATGCATTTGACCTTCAATAACTCAAGAATCCATAACCGAACATTTTATCAAATACTTGGCGGGTGTGCAATGCTAGTATAAAGTCATGCAATTCAATAGTGAAATCATGCAAGAAAACTCCAAGTAAATCAAACCACCAACACTTGGTAATGCCCTCATGCAATATATATCAAAACCCTTCATCAAATTTCAAAATAGATCACAGATTCATAGATTAAAACATGCTTAAATAATCACACTTTTATTAGACCCCAACATAGTTCATAGTATAATTCATAATAAGTAAGACCCATAAGTAAATCAACTTAGAAACACACAATTTATGTAAAAAGAAAGATTTGGGCACCATGGGTGAATGGACCCAATGTTGAAACCCACATACCTCAACTTTGGAGAATTATTTGATGAAGATTTTGATTGGGAACTTAAAGCTTGAGTAAATTCCTTAAGATCCGGAAAGAGTTTGGGACCCTTGATTTTGAGTTAAATATTTGTCTAAGTGTTTGAGAAGGTTTTGGGGAATGTCTTGTATGATATGGCATTGAAAATGACTAAGTATAGGTTTTTTACGCATGGAAAGACTTAGGACCAAGACCCAAAGGAATTGAAACAAACAACAAAAACTGGAAAAAAAATGTATGGGTCCGCGCCCTGCCTGTGTCGCGCCAGGGGCGCGGAAACCTCTCTGGAATTTGAATTTTTGGATCTTCAAATTTTGATACGGTTACTCTAAAATAGGGGTTAGACCTATTCCCCACTCAATTTTTCCCCCCGATCAATAATATGAAGTCAAGTTTTTGATATCACGCATAGAACATAGATGGAAATTACGATTATGGCACTTTCGAGGCACATTTTTGGGCACTTTTTGGGGTCGTTTTAGTATCTCCCCCTTGGGAACATTCGTCCCCGAATATCAAAGAAACGTAAATAAGAAGGATAATAATGAAGACATCAGCCCCAACAAGAATGCAAAAATGCACTTAAACATCATTTCAAAAATCTCAACATAAGTGTCATAATCTATGAACTTGCCAACATAAACATGAATGCATGCAAATGACATAGGGGTTGTGAAACATAAGACATGAAATCACATAAAGGGCTTGTAAGTAGTACCTTAGGATTGAGTGGAATGGAAAATATAAGGATATTGCTTTTGCATATCTACCTCGGCTTCCCATGCGGCACTTTCAACATGTTGGTTTCTCCAATGAACCTTGACGGAAGCTACCTCCTTGTTCTTCAACCTCTTCACTTGCCTATCAAAGATTTCTACCAGAACCTCTTCATAAGTTGAATTGTCTTCAACAACCCCCACAACATCAAGAGGCACAATAGCACTTGGGTCACCCACACACTTTCTCAACATGCACACATGGAAGACCGAATGAACCATATTCATGTCATTGGGCAACTCTAACTCGTAGGCAACCTCACCAATCTTCATCAACACCCTATAAAGACCTATAAATATTAAACTCAATTTACCTTTTTTACCAAAATGAACCACACCCTTCATGCGTAAACCTTCAAATAGACCCAATCATCAACTTTAAATTCAAGTTCCTTTCTCCTTACATCTACATAGGACGTTTGGCGACTTTGGGTTGTTTTCAACCTATCCCGAATCAACCTTACCTTCTCCACAACCTCCGTAACAAGATACGAACCCAACAAAGCCATTTTCCCTGCATTAAACCATTTAACTAGGGACCAATAACATCTACCATAGAGAGCCTCAAAAGGAGCCACACCAATTCTCGCATGATAACTATTATTATAAGCAAACTCAATCAAGGAAAGATGATCATCCCAACTACCCTTGAACTCCAAAACACAAGCTCTAAGCATATCCTTTAGAGTTTGGATAGTTCTTTTAGCTTGGCTATCCGTTTGAGAGTGAAAGGTCGTACTAAGCTTTACCTTGGTACCAAGACCTCTTTCGAAGGACCTCCAAGTGTGTGATGTTAATTGTGCACCACAATCCAATATGATAGACAAGGGTACCCCATGAAATCTCACCAACTCATGGATGTACAATCTAGTATAGTCTTTGGCACCATGTGTAGTCTTAACCGGTAGGAAATGAGCTGACTTTGTCATTCTATCAACCACAACCCAAATGGAGTCAAAATGCTTTCTAGTTTTAGGAAACCTAACCAAAAAATCCATGTTAATTTGCTCCCATTTCTAGGTAAGAATCTCTATGTCATGCGCTAGGCCACCTGGCCTTTGATGCTCGGCTTTGACTTGTAAGCAATTATGGCAACCGGATGCAAATTTAGCAATATCCATCTTCATAGCACCCCACCAATACACTTCCCTAAAATATCTATACATCGTTATGAAACCAGGGTGAATAGAATAGGAAGAATTATGAGCCTTATCAAGAATCCTCTTTCTCAAGTCATCAAAACAAGGAATGAACAACCTACTTTGGTATCTACGGGCACCATCTCCCCCTTAGGGTAAAACCTCCACCTTGACATCCCTCACCAAGGCCTTCAATTCTAACAAGGAGGGGTGAAGATTTTGCTTTGCTTTTACCTCATCAACCAAGGAAGATTTCGAACCATCAACAACCATTATACCACCATTATCAACCTCTTCCAACCTAACCCCCAATCTAGCAAACCAATGAACCTCTCTATCCACCTCCATGCCCCCACCATCAACATGTGCTAGGCTACCTATAGACAGCCTACTCAAAGCATCGGCCATAACATTAGCCTTATCGGGGTGATAGTGCACACTAATATCATAATCCTTAACAAATTCTAATAACGTTCATTTTCTTAAGTTGAGATCTTTTTGAGTAAACACATACTGGAGATACTTATGATAGGTTAACACATCAACATGCACCCTATATAAATAATGAGACCAAATATTAAAAGCAAAAACCACGGTGGTCAATTCAAGATTTTGGGTAGGATAATTCTTTAATTTTCATGCTCCTTAAGTCGTCTAGAAGCATAGGTTACCACCTTACCATTTTGCATCAAAACACAACCCAAACCAATTCGTGAGGCATCACAATATACAACAAAACCTTCCAACCCTTCCGGTAGAGAGAAGATAAGAGCGAAAACAAGCTTATCCTTCAAGGTATGGAAACTCTTTTCACACTCATCGCTCCACAAAAAATTCACCTTCTTTTGGGTCAACTTAGTCATGGAAGAAGCAATAGAAGAGAACCCATTCACAAATCTCCGGTAGTAACCCACTAAGCCCAAGAAGCTTCTAATATCCAATGGAGTCAAAGGTCTAGGGCAATTTCTAATCACTTCCACATTTTTAGGATCCACCTTAATACCATTCCCCGATACCACATGAGCTAGAAAGGCAACCTCTTGCAACCAAAACTCATGTTCTCATACTTAGCATGCAACTTTGCTTACCTCAAATTTTGCAACACCACCCTCAAATAACCCACATTCTCCTCCTCACTATGGAAATAGATCAAAATATCATCAACGAAGACCACCACAAGAAAATAGAAGTAGGGTTTAAATACCCTATTCATAAGGTCCATAAACATAGCCGGTGCATTGGTCAACCCAAAAGACAACCATAAATTCATAATGCCCGTATCGAGTCCAGACGGTCATCTTGGGAATGTCACACTCTCTCACTTTCACTTGGTGATACCCAAACCAAAGATCAATTTTAGAGAAGTGACTAGCCACTTGAAGTTGGTCAAATAGATCATCAATCCTTGGTAGAGAATACTTAATCTTTCGGTGACCCTATTAAGTTGTCGGTAGTCAATACACTTCCTGAGGGACGCATCTTTTTTCTCAAAAACAACACTGGTGCACCGCAAGGTGATTGGCTAGGGCTAATAAAGCGCTTTTCAATAAATCCATTAATTTCTCCTTCAACTCCTTTAACTCCGCCGGGGCCATATGGTAAGGGGGAATAGAAATGGTTTGAGTATCGAAAAGGAAGCCTATATTAAAGTTTATTTCTCTTTCCAGAGAAACACCCGAAAGATCACTAGGAAAGACATCAAGAAACTCAGTTACCACTAGAACTGACTTTATAGGAAGGTCTTTGGATTCAACGTCCCTACCTTTCACAAGATGATAGAGACACCCCTTAGAGATCAACTTTGGGCTATAATGCAAGACATAAACCTACCCTTGACCACCACATCATGATTTTCCCACTCAAGGATGGTAATTTGAGAATTGGAATTTAACCCTACGGGTTCTACAACCAGTAGAAACATAATATGCATGACACCAATCCATCCCAAGAATCACATCAAAATCCACCATATCAAACTCAACAAGATCATAAGGCAAAATTTTATGCAATCTGCAAACGGGATAATTTCTATAGACCTTTCTAAAAATAATATATACACCAATAGGAGTAGACACCTCATAAGACTCACACAATAATTCGAGCTCAACATGAAATTTTTTGGCAACAAAAGGAGTAACAAAAGATAGAGTGGCACTTGGGTCTATCAGTGCATACACATCAAAATCAAAGAGTTTTAACATACCAATGATGAGATAGAGCACCTCATTCCCTGGAAGAGCATAGAGTTGATTGTGCCTTGGGGCCACACCTTATCGGCCTCCTCTCCCCAAAAGAACCACATTTGCACTCCAGCCTTGTGGACGAACATCTTTACCCTTGTTTTGATTACGAGGACAATCGACCTTCTTGTGACCCATATCCCCACAACTATAGCAAGCATTAGTGTCCCTCAAACATGGGCCACCATGGCCACTAACACATTTTGGACACATAGCATTAGGCACCACACTGCCATCACCTTGGGCCCTTGATTGTCATTGGAAAACCTTATACTAGGAACATGAGAAGACCCTTGGCCTTGATAAAACCGGCCACCCTTGGGACCTTGGAACTTACCATTAAAACGGGCCCTCTGGACCTCATATCCCCTTCTCTTTCGCAACTTCTCCCCCTCTAATTATTTGACATAAGTCATAAGGCGGGACAAGTCCATGTCACCTATCAACATGGTGGCACGACATTCTTCACTCACCAAATTGGATACACCTATCACAAACTTATTCATGCTAGACCTTGGTTCTGCCACCAATTGAGGAGCATATTTAGAGAGTTGGTTGAACATGAGGGCATACTCACTCACACTCATCTACCATTGCCTCAATTTTATGTATTCCATCAGTTTGGCCTCCCTTAACTCAATAGGGAAGAACCGGTTGAGGAAAGCTGCCTTAAACTCCTCCTAAAGAATCACATTGTCATTTCCTTTATCATCCTTTCATTGAGTATACCATATTTGGCAACCCCCTTGAGTTGGTAAGCCATCAACGCTTCCTTCTCTTCCGACCTAACACCCATAATCGACAACAGTTTGTACACCTCATCAATAAATTCTTGAGTGTAAACCCATTGAACTCCGGTGGGTTCATCATTATGAAATCCCTTACTCTAGATGCCGGAGTAGGAACATGAGAGGCTTGGGCCCCTTGTTTGATTTGATTGGTCATGGCTTGAGCTAGCATGGCAATAGCTTCCAAAAACTATTCGTGAGCCAGTTGTTCTTTGGGAGTGCAAGCTCTTCTTCCTTTTGGGATAGGCATGATTTATCATAGCAAAGAACATTTGTTAGGGAAAAACCTTACCTTAACTTCTATAGCACGATATAGAATAAGAAAAGGGGAAACATTTCCTAAAATGCCTCAAAGCCTCTTTCTCATAGTTGTGGTACACTTCACAACCATGAACAAGACTCTAATCGACGTGGTGTATTGGATACACAGGATCGTTAACAACCTAGTGCTCTGATACCAAGTTTGTCATAACCGAAGCCTAAGGCCAAGAAGTAACACGACAAATGGGAACCCAAAGGGTCCTCAAACAAGCCTCTTAGCATATCATTCGCACATCCTTGGTCACGAAAGTAAAGTAAACAACATCAAGAGAATACAATTAAAGATATAGACTAAGAGGAGAGTTTAATAGCATAAATCATAAAGAGTCACGGCTCAAAACATAATTACATAACTTGTGCAACAACACCTCTAACATAGATTAGGCGACGGCCAAGATAAACTTTTCGGGCTCACCCTTTTAGTATCAAAGTGTTCAGCATAAGGAATTAACATAAGCAAGGGAGACAAAGGCTAAAATGTCCTTGAACTTGAGGACTCACCACAAGCTATTTTTCAAGATGTAAAAACTAGCCATGAGTAAGATGATCGTGAGGAACTCCGGTCCCTACATGGTAACATCATGTAGGCATAGTGTATGTGTTATTACATTTGAATGTACTAAGTATGTAGGATACAATGCAACAAGACATAGGAAACATAATCGAAATGCATAATTAGGCAATAAATGAGCATATAGCAATATGGCATGCATGAATGATGCTTGAAGTAAAATGTACTTATATAGAACATATTACATGTGTAATAAGAGACCATCGTTATCGAGTCAAAGGCCTACCAACCCCTTGGAGAGGCAACTAAGGTACAAACCCCTCAATTGGTTGAAGGTTGTCACACTCTATCATCCATGGTGTTTGAGGTATCAACCCCTCAAATTGGTTGATGGTTTTCAGACCCTACCATTCATGGTGTTTGAGGTATCAACTCCTCAAATTAGTTGATGGTTGTCACATCCTACCATCCATGGTGATTGAGTTATAGCACCCCCTCAACAAGGTGTGGTCAACTTGCAACACTATAGATACTATTCTAGCAAACAAGTCATATACACTTCCTTTCATCATCATAAAGTCGCTTAACTCATAAGTCATGCATTAGACCTTCAATAACTCAAGAATCCATAACCGAACATTTTATGAAACGCTTAGTGGGTGTGCAATGCTAGTATAAAGCCATGCAATTCAAGAGTGAAATAGTGCAAGAAAACTCAAAGTAAATCAACCTACCAACACTTGGTAATTCCCTCATGCAATACATATTGAAACCCGTCATCAAATTTCCAAATAGATCATAGATTCATAGCTCAAAACACGCTTAAACAGTCACACTTTTATGAAACCCAATACAGTTCATAGTCAAATTCATAATAAGTAAGACTTATAAGTAAATCAACTTAGAAAAATACAATTTATATAAAAAGGAATATTTGGACACCATGGGTGGAAGGACTCAATGATTGAAACCCACATACCTCATCTTTGGAGAATTCCTTGATGAATATTTGTTTTGGGAACTTGAAGCTTGAGTGAATTCATTAAAATCTTAAATGAGTTTGGGACACTTGATTTTGAGTGAAATATTTGTCTAAGTATTTGAGAAGGTTTTGGGGAATGTCTTGTATGATATGACATTGAAAAATGAAGTATAGGTGCTTTTATGCATGGGAAGACTTAGGCCCAAGAGCCAAAGGACTTGGACCGAACAACAAAAACTCGCAAAATAATGTATGGGTCCATGCCCTAGTCGCATCGCGCCAAGGGCGCGAAAACCTCTCTGGAATTTGCATTTTTAGTTTTTCAAATTTTGATACGGTTGCTATAAAGTCGAGGTTAGACCCATTTCCAAATAAATATTTCCCCTTGATTAAGAATATGAAGTTGGGTTTTTGATATCATGCACGATTTTGAGATATATGAAAATTAGGATTAAGGCACTTTCGAGGCATATTTTTGGGCACTTTTTGGGGTAGTTTCAAAGTGGAGCTCCACTCCCTATATGGTGATATCATTTAGGTATTAAATATGTATTAGTAATGTACTAAGTATGTAGGATGCAATGCAACAAGACATAAGCCGATATAGTCAAAATGCGTAGTAATAGGCAATAGACAAGTGAGATCTCAATATGGCATGTATGATTAATACTTGAAGTAAAATATGTTTGTAAATCTTTCATCTTGCATAGGAAATAATACATGTGTAGGAAAAGACCTTAACCAACAAAGAAATAATACCAAGCAAGCTACAACTTCAAATCCCGATGATTACCTCATCGGTAAAGAGGTGGTCTACTTGCCAAGGTAAACCATACTTCCCCTTATGAGAGCCCATCCTATTTCAAAGAAGTAACCCCCCTTACAGGAAACTGCCCCATTTCGGGGTGAATTTTATGATTAAGTCCACTAAATGGATTCACTAGCATCGTAAGGGTAAAACATAATCCTATATTGGAACATAGTTTGAGGAAAGGAGTATGGACCCTTGAAGATAGCCCACGCTGTCATCCAATCCATCAGTGCTAAGTCTAATCACACGGAATGCTTGAAATAATCATAACTTTAATAACTTGTAATAAACATGGGATTATGATATGAGTAGCTCTTAAACATACTTGACCTCTAATGGTCAGCCTAACTTGAAATATGAAAGTAGATCATAATCATACATGAACCCTTGCTTTAACATGAATGGCTCGCAAGAGGTAAAATCTAGAAAATAGGGCTTAACTTGATACTTGCATAATCATAGATAATATCATGATTTCATAATATAGCTTGATAGCCCATATTCATCATGAAGTCACTTGACTTGTAAAACATGTAAATAAATTGAGAATTCTTGACTTGATATTTCATTGAACACTTGGTGGGCACATATGAGTACATGTTCAAATCATGCAAAATGCAAGAGTATAGATAATGAAATAGTTAAACTAATGCATCTTATAGTCATGTAAATCAGCCCACCAACATCATGGTAAAATCCCATCGTGGGGAACTTGTAAATCATATCAAAACTTCACAACAGTTCATAGATTTCATAGCTTGAATCATGTATAGTCTCAATCGACAAAGATCAATTCATAGTATAAACGCAAAGCAGATATTCATGTATAATCAACAATATTTGGCAAAATTCCAATATATTTCATATTTATATTTCAGAATAATTGATACCCATAAGTAATATATCTTGAAATCATGCACTTTTAATAAAATAGGAAGATTGGACTCCATGTTGAAAGGAGCCAATGGATGAAACCCACATACCTAAATTTGGGGATTCCTTGATGTAGAATTTAAAGGAGATTTGAAGCTTGGATTGAGTTCTTGAGATCCAATGTCAGCTTGAAATCCTTGGATTTGGACAAAAATTTTGATAAAATAGACCGGAGGTTTTAGAGAGGGTTTTTGAGTGTTATGGAGTTGAAAAATGGCTAATTATGGGTGATTTCACGCTTAAATGGGAATAGCTCCATGACCCTAATGCCCTTAGGCCAAAACACAAAATTAAGGAAGTGCTAATACTGCTCCCGATGGGTACGCATCACGGAGCCATCGCGCACCTCTACTGTTTTCGAAAAATTTTGAGAAAATCATTTTTTGCTACGGATCTTCTGAAATTTTGTTTATACCGATTTTTCACTCAATTTTTTCCCATGATAAAAATATGAAGTTGGATTTTTTATATTACGCACGAAATTGAAGATCTATGAAAATTATGATTATGGATATTTTCGAAGCACATTTTATTGCATTTCATATTGTGTTAAAAAAAGATTAAATGGATTGACTATGTTGCCAATTGAAATGAAATTTTTATATAATCAATTATAAAAAAAATAATTAACAATTTTGCATCTCAACTAAGTTTTGTTCATTTTAGACACCTCACGTCATGCTCTGTTGTGTCAGTTTGACACATTTTGCTGACGTCGCGTAATAAGTATGATACTCTCCTTATCAATGTGTGATAAGCTTATTTAATCAAATTTTATTTTATGCTTTTCTATGTTTTTGTTTTTCAACCACCATCTCACAAAACTTAAACTCCTTCCATTGAGAAATAGATCTAATGGCGCTAATTAGTCAAAACAAAAATAATTGAAATTGTAGAAAATCAAGCTATAATTAATTTGATTTATAGAAAAACATAAAACCATTAGAGGAAAACAACTAAGAAAGATTGAATAAGATAAGTCTTCGTAAGAACTAATCATAAACTTGGAAAGAGGAATTTTACTAAGAAGATGGTGTGGGTTGCAGAAGGGTGGGAGTTTAGCTGGTGAAGAAGATGGTTTGGTTGGGGGAGGGGTTTGGAGGGTAGTGGAGAAGATAATCTAGGGCAGTCTATGTATTACACACACCTTATAGATTTGACTAATTAAAAAAATTTCTCAAAATGACATAATGAAGTATGATATGAGGTGTCTAAAATAATAATAGTAAAAAAGTTTAGTTAAAGTATCTAAGTGAAAATTAGTGCTAACTTTCGGGGGACCATGGATGAATTCAACATTAATTTTTCATTAACAAAAACAATACCAATGTACTTCAATTAAGTTTTTTAATAGCTCCTTTAATGCATTCACATTGTGATGATATTGGTATCAAAAAATTAATTTTATCATCTGAAAATGCATCTAACAACCATCTGTGAGTTAAGTCTTTCATCAACATTCTTAATTAATTATCTTTAAATGGATAAGAAACATGCTCAATAAGTTGCTGATTTTTAATTGTGTGAAATATTATCTTATTCAACATTACAATTAAGTCATCCTTTACCATAGAGTTGGGCTTGTTCGGGATTTCAAACCAGCAGGATGCAAACAGTTTAAATAATCCATAACAGTGATAACATTTAAGTTAACATACATGATTAGCCAAGATTAGCTACAGAAACATGTAGAATAATGCGTCTTGAGCTTAACTCAATCTAAAAAACTTAGCCCATAAGAAAATTCACTTGTCATGCTATTGAGAAACAATATATTTTTTGGGCACCATTACCTGGGACTTTTAAGTATTGACTAATTTGAGATTTTTCTGTCAATATTATTTTTACAAGTTTTAATGGCTTGATCTTAGCTATTTCAATTGCAGGTGACATGTGGTGTAAATTTGATACTAAATAAGATCCTATCAAAGTTCAATGAACCCTAGCTCCATTCCAACTTGTCACAACCTGGATTCGAGTGTGATGTAACATGTCTTATCCATCTAGACAAATTAGCCTAGAACAATGTAATGTAAGAAAAGGTGACATTTAACTAAAAGTAATATGGATAATAACTAAAATAAAATAACCATATCTAAAAAAACCCTTCCCAAAATTTGTTGTCACACATACAAGCCTATAATGTATGTGAATATATAAAAAAATATTATAAGTCTCAACTGTCTTTGCTTCTCAAATAGAATAAAAAAAAATACAATATAAGAAGTCCTAAGAGTTCACTGAGAAACAAGCTGCTACCTCTCAAGACAATCCAAAAGCTTAGTCCAAGGATAAAAGAAATAAAAGTAAATATTAACCCACAATCACCATTTTAGTAAGCCCAAGTTCCTAATAAAAAATATCTTCTTTTTTTTCAATTTAAAAGTCACCAATTTGATGTTAAAATTGAGATAAAATCAATAGGTAATGAATATTATAGGTTAAAGTAACTTAACCAATAGTTTCCACACAAAAACGCCTTTGGAAATCCCTTTATGCTAAACCTCCAAAACTAAAAAAATCATGAAAATTGTAAGGCTCCGTAGGTTTGAAAGTGCAAAAATTAGAAAAACATGAAATTTGAAATTTCAGGCAGAAATACAAGCCTCATTTACATCTAGTCGTCCAAACCAAGAGTTATAAACATGGTTCGTGGATTGTATAAGTGGGGTGGAAAAAAATGATCAAGTATGGGGGCATTTCACGAGGGGTGTTTATGATCCTTAAAATGAACTACGGATCATAAAAGAGTGTTCGTGGGTTGGGGTATAGTTGATCAAAAATTGAAATTTTGAATCATGATTTACGATCAGGCAGGATGAGTCATAATTACCTTTATTAATTGTTAAATGGGGTTGTAATTTTAGGTCCTAAGTTGTGAAATATTTTTAAGTATGGATGAAATCTATGAAATGAATTACGACCCATCATTATTTTACAAGTCATAAAGTATGCTCATAGTTTGAGGTTAGAGACAGTTTCATAGGCTTTAAACGTAAAGAGAATGAAACCCTCTATTATGACTCGTAATCTATCCTATGACCTATAGATGGTGGTCATAGTTTGGCTCCAACAGTTTTCAATAAAGGGTATTTTGGATATTTTATCATATTTCGAGCCCAATATTTTAAGCCTATTTCTCCCCATATCAATCATAACTTACCACATACACTTTCATTCTCTCATATTCCTAAACTCTCTCAAATTTCCTTAGGCAAAGATCCTCTCCGAGGAAAGAAGAAAAGCTAGGGTTTCCAAGTCGCGTTCTTCAAGATTCATGTCCCTTCTTAGGCTTCTTAATAAGGTATTTTGGTTGGATTTCTACCTACTTTTCATCCACAAGCTCAAGAATACTCCTTATTTTACTCTGTTTCAAGTTATGAATCTATACGAGTTTTACGATAAGTTCTTAAATTTGGATTTTTAAGATGCATTTACTATTATATGAAGTATATTGATACAATGTTATAATATGTTATGAATAACCATGGATTTCAAATTGAATTTCATGATGACCCTGTCTAGGATTTTGGATAGATAGTGTTGGCTATTTAAGAATGATTTTGAATTGATGAATTGAACTATGTTATTGCATAATTCTCTTGAATTGCATAGTTTTAAGTTTACTTGCACGAGTCCACTACGTTTTAAACTAAGCTCTCAAATGAAGCATATTATGAATGATAAGGGCCTTCAAGTTTGTTATAAATGTGTTATGAAAGTTTATTAAGTATTTTATGATGCTTTTTATGATGTTTCAAGATGGTTAAAGGACAATTCTCTCCAAATATGGATCCTTATGTGAATGAATAATTCTTGCATGATATGAATTTCTAACTAGTGATCTATTCCTATAAAGATAATGTTTATGTTTTCAAGCTTCTGAATACATGATTATGATAATGTTTTAAAGTATTTCCGAGGGACTTAATTTAGCATCGAATAGGGCTTGAAGTTAGGTTCAATAAGGTAACCTTAGTAGCAACCTCATGTCTCATTAACTATGTGCCACCATAGGAGCCCTTGTAGCCTAACGCTAATGGATCCATAATAACATAAAGTTAAAGGTAAGACGTGCATGCATAAGTTAACGCCGCTCTACCTAGAAAGTAGTCTCTTGTGCTAATGTAGGAGGTTAAATTAGATTCCATATAGTAGCTTGCATATTTTTAATGTCAGTTATAGTCTCCTCCCACATTGTTAGGCATTTGATGAATTATGATGATTATGTTGCTTCAAAGCATGTTTTAAATTATGCATTGATTACTAATCACATATTGAACTTTATTTTCAAGACCCGAAACCTACGACGTAGTCATGACACGCCAAATGTAACACCCAAAAATATCCCATCCAAGCCTCTTGTTCACATCATAAGCATATATAAGGTAGACAAGTAATCATAAGAGTAATCAAGTAGAATCATAGTTTCAAACAAGCTAAACATAGGAGTCAACATTTTCACATCAAAGGGAATTACATCAACATAGGTCCAAACATGCTTCTACATCAGAGATCTTGGCGGAATCTAGAACATGCTACTACCTCATCCACAAGATAAGAAAAGTACAAAAGTATAAACAACATTAACATCAGCAAGAACATAAGGATTTGTCTCCAAAGCGTTGGAACTCACCAAATCTTTGCTAGAAACATCTAGAAGCTAGCCACAAAAATAAGGTGTA
Source organism: Solanum medicagineum (assembly GCA_026153255.1). NCBI lineage: Eukaryota > Viridiplantae > Streptophyta > Magnoliopsida > Solanales > Solanaceae > Solanum > Solanum medicagineum. Next base: position 42,255 of record JAPFFP010049747.1, read on the forward strand.
GAGTCATCATTCGTCCCCTACATGGTGATATTGATCATGTGGCCAAGAGTATGTATTAGAATGTCGTGTACTAAATAAATAAGCATACAATTATCAATGAACATCGTGCATAATATCAATAGCATAGACATGTCAATAGAGTAAGCACAAGATATGAGTAGTTAGTGCATCAACCCTTAGAATTTGGGTGATTTTTGGAAGAGGGGTTTTAGGAGATTTTGGGAAAATTTTTTAGAGTAATAGGGTTAAAAATGAGTGAATATTTTAGGATTCTAGCATATAAGGATTTTGGAATAAGTATTTTCCTCACTTAATTTTGGAAATATTTGAAAAACTTCGAATTACAAGAACAGTGGTGTGTCAAGGAGGTGCTATCGCGCCGTTCATTTTCATGGAAATTTTAAATATTTCCCTTCTTTGACCTAAAATGAGTTTAGACCACTTTTGGACTATCATAAACCCTCTCCACAATGTGGAGAGGTCGCATACTCTATAGGAAAGTGCAAGATCATGCGAAAAATTACTTTTCGATATAGTTAACTTAAAAATCAAAGGAGATCATCTTATAACACAATTTTTCCTCCTGAACAAGAATACAAACTTAGATTTGCGAGAAAATGTACGAATGTAACGATCCCAAAAAGTGCCCAAAAATGTGCCACGGAAGTACCCGGTATTGTAATTTTCATATATCTATAAATTCATTCATTATTACAAAAATTTGACTTCATATTCTTATTCAGGGGTACAAATTGAGTGGGAAATAGGTTTAACCCAAATTTTAGAGCAAGCGTATCAAAGTTCGAAACTCAATTTAGGAGGGTCAACTTCTAAGGGGCATATCTATTAGTGCACAAAGAATTGGTGGCCTATGTCCTACCAACTAAAAACTCTTTGAATTAAATTTTAAATGCACTTTGTTTCACCTCATTCTGAGTTCGGGTGAAGAATTTATGCCCATTTTCATAGAACTCATTTGTGCAGAAAATGCAATTTCCAGAGACAAATCCGCCTTACTTCTGCGATGCGCCCTTATTATTTTTGGTGCCTGTTTTAATTGTTTTTGTCCAAGACTTCTAAGTCTTGGGCCTGAGGGATCCCACACTTGAAAATACCTATACTTAAACTTATTTCACCCTCATATCATCCTAAACATTCCCCTATACTCACTCAAACACTTAAATTAATATTTCTCTCAAGATTCAAGTCCCAAACCCTCATCCCAAGCTAAGGTTCTCCTTCAAGGTTCTTCTTCAATCTTGAAATCTCCATCTCCAATCTTCATCAAGTTCATCTCCAAGCTAAGGTATGTGGGTTTCTTTCATGAGTTCCTTTTACCCATGATACCAAAGCCTCCATTTACATAAATTACATGATTTAAAGTTGATTTACAAATGGGTCTTGATTATTATGAAATTCACTACACACTATGTTAAAGCTATGTAAAGTTGTGACTGTTTTGCTATATTTTGAGCTATAAATCTTTGATCTATTGTAAGATAAGAAAAGGGGTTTTGATGTATATGTCTTGAATGTGTTACAAGGTGTTGATTGATGGTTTTACAATGGATTTTCTTGCATGATTTCATTCCTATATTTCATGGTTTTATACTAGCATTATACACCCTCGAAGTGTTTGATAAGATGTCCAGATGTGGCTTCTTGAGGAATTCAAGGCCCAAAGCATGAGATATGATGAATGATGTTATGATGATAAAATGAGCTTATGTATTGGATATACTCTATATAAAGTGTTGCATTAGACCATACCCGATCCAGGGGGACAAGAGCCAAGGTAACCTTGTTGGGGGTTTATACTCATTGACCATGAGAGGGGTTTACACTTCATCACCATGTTGGTAAGGTGTGATTACCATCAACCATGTGAAGGGTATATACCACATAACCACCAAGGGGTTTATATCTTGAACAGCTAGCCTGATCTCTTCTACACATATGATAACCTATATGAGCATGAGTTACTTAAGCAAGTTTTACTTAAGCATTGATTATACATGTCATATTGTATATTATGCCTGTTGCTCAATATTATGCATTTTAATTATGATGCCTATCTACTGTAGCATTGCATCCTACATACTTAGTACATTCAAACGTACTAATGCATACTCTATGCCTACGTGATGTCACCATGTAGGAACCGGTGTCCAAGTTGATCATCCTCTTCCACGTGGCTAGTTCAGTTCTATTCAAGCTAGTTGATGAGTCCTCCACTTCGGGGACCTAGTCTATGTTTCTTCTATTATGTATTGAGACATTCATCTTTATTATTTATTTTTACTATGAGGGTGAGCCCTGTTACTTTGTCTTAGCCCTCGCTCTTATCTATGTATTAGAGGTATTTGTTGGACATGTTAAGTATCAATGATATGAGTTTAACTCTTGTCTTATGACCATGATATTATACAAGTTTTTCCCTTAGGCCTGTTTTCCCCATTCTTTTATCTTTGATGCTTGATTTATTGCTTCTGCGTCCAAGGATGTGTAATGATGCTTTGTGAGGCTTGTTTGGGGTCCCTTCGGGTCCCCTTGCGTCGTGTCACGTCTAGCCCCTATTTTGGGTCGTGATAAACTTGGTATCAAAGCACTAGGTTGATAGATCCTTGAAGTCCAACACACCATGCCGATTCAAGTCTTACTCATGGTTGTGTTGTGCACCACAACTATGAGTAGGAAGCTATGAGACATTCTAAGAAATGTTTCACTTCTTCATGATCCATGTCGTGCGACAGAGTAGGTACCCTAGGGCTTATTGCTAACTCCTAACCATTACATTACAAGATACGTCTCAAGCTACTCAGGATGATGCTATGATGAATGCGGAGATTTGTGATGCTCTTTGGAAGGTGGCCAAAGCGGCGACGAAATTGGCAACTCACCTCGATCAAAATGTGGGTGCTCCCGAGACTTCTAATGGTGAGAGGGGGTTAGTGAGGCCAAGAGGGCCCGTAATGTGGGTAAGTTCCAAACCTACAAGCGAAGAGGTAGAGGTGGTGTGGTGCCTTATGCTTGGTGCCCGAGACTTGGCAGGTGTCACGATGGCCCATGCTTGAGAGATATTAATGCTTGTTATGGTTGTGGGAGATGGGTCATAAGAAAATTGATTTCCCTCGGAAACGTAATAAGAGTAAGGAGGGTGATGATGGGATTACTCGTCTTAAATGCCCAAAATATGGGAGGACTCATAGTGGCGCAAGCTGGAGAAACACGGGTGTATGCTTTGGGTGTGGTGACATAGACTACAGAATTCTGGGTTGCCCATATGGTCGACCTTTAGATCAAGGTGGTCGTGTTGATCAAGTGGCTCAAGGAGGGGATGAGATGCCTGATGTTATTACCGGTAAGTTGATGTTTTCTTGGTTTTATTGTGCATGTATTGTTAGGTCCGACGTGCCACTATTTCTTCTCTATTAGTTTGGGTTGTTAGTGGTGCTTCTTGTGTTCCCAAGGTGTTGCGTGGATCTTCGGTGTCTATTTTTTTGTTGGGTGTATTGTTACTAGAAGGTTTATAGGTGCTGATCCAGGTTTGTATTGCATTAGGTCTTGCTTTGTGGTTTGTTGGAGTTGGCATAGTGGATTTGGATGTCACTATAGGAATGGAATGGTTGCAAGCATGTTGTGTCCTCATAGATGGTAGGACCCATAGAGATAGTTCCTGATTCCCTGATTAGCCCATCTTTATGTGGGAGGTTGTTGAATGGTAGCAAGGGAGGTAGGTCCATTTCTTTTATTAAGGTACGCTTGGGTTCCAAGGGGTTAAATTTGCTATCTTGTGAGAAATGGAGGTATTGAACCTAAGTTATTTTGTCTGTACAATTGTTGTTGCTTGTAGATGAGGCTTTGAATGTCCTTTCCGATATTTTGAATTTTGGGCTAGTGTCCTTTGGTTTGACTAGTACACATGGTATTCCTATAAGTCTCATGAGTAAGATCTTTAGTCCCTACTCTAATAGGTTTGTGGTGGTTTTGGTGATGATATAAAGGTGGACCTTAGTAAGACTAAGTAGATTAGAGATTAGCCTAGACCTTGACTTCATCGGATATTACGAGGTTCTTGGGTTTAGTCGGCTATTACCGGAGTTTGTGAATAGGTTCTCTTCTATTGCTTCTCCTACGACTTAATTGACCCTAAGTAAGGCCAATGTTATGATCGATGTTTTGAGTAGGGTGATTTGATAGGTCTGGAAGTTGCTACTTCTTGTGTTATTCCTTGGTGCTAGTGGAATTCCTGTGTAGATGGGTTGATTCTTTATTCCTTCCAATCAAGGAGACCCAAAATTATTTTCAAGAAAACCTACATGGATTTTACTTATTTTAATTTGGAATTTGAATATTATGATTCCTAAAATTTTATTGATTCATGGGTAGTGTTTATTTGATGATTTTAATGTGATTTAAGCCGTTATATGAGGATTTACTTTGGGTTTATGAAGTTATAAGTATGCATGTTCCCTTTTTGAATGATTTATGCATGAGAGATTACACTAGGGATTTAAATATGGAATTAATTATGTTTTCACTTCAACTTTGTAATATAAATGTTGATTTTAAATGGAGTCTTATTTACTATGTCATTTCCTCATTGTTCATAGAATATGCATTTATGTACATGGATTATTTTGAAAAACTTATAATATGGGTAAGCCCAATTTCGTTTTATTGTTTGATTTTGATAAAAAAGATTTGTTATGACAATATTGTGATCACATATATATCTTTGATTTTGGCTCTTTAAGCATTTTGGGTGCTTGCACCATTTTGTATATGAATGGGGAGCTATTCATATGCATGAGTATTATGACAATGAAATTATGATCCTATCATTTGAGCCTAAGTATAAATTATTATGAATGTTATTTGGCTTTTAAGCCCAATTCTACATTGAAATGATTTGTAAAATGACTATTGCCTCTTTGAAAGTATGTACATGCATATTATAAGTATTCTTGTGGGATGATGACTTAGCTTGTTGTGTTGGGGGAAGGGGGGTTCTTGGAGTAGTTTGGGCTACTTGCATAGCATGTTTCTAATGAGTGTAGAACCCTTAAGGTTGTAATATGATGGGTAAGGATAGTCGATCTATTTAGTCAACTATAATGGGCCAGTTACTACTCTAAGATTTATCCTTGGTTCAGATTTTGTCCCCAAGTGAGGATGAGGATAGATGATATCCCTAAGTGTTCTTTTCGGACTAGGAGGGAGCATTTTGAATATTAGTGGAGTTTTTTAGTTGGCTTATGCATTGATTATCTTTATGGGTTTCATGAAAACGTTCTTAAAACTCTATCTTAGTATGTTTGTGGTGGTTTCTAGTGATGAGGTATTGATTTATTTAGAACTTGTGAATCATTTGGGGGATTGGTTGCTAAATATGATATGTGTGAGTTAAGGATAACAAGAAGGTTGTTAGAACTCCTTAGGGATTATGGTATGACAGTGAATTGGTTTTTCCGGAAAGGCTAGTGTTGTGGTTGGTGCTCTAGGTAGCCTAGTGTGTGTAAATAATGGTGGTACGGAGATGCCATCGGTCAACTAGATAGAGAGTTAGGTTGAAGGAAGTTGAGAAGGGTAGTATCGTGTTCTTGATGGTTCCAAATCTTCTTGGGTTAAGAGGACTAGATTAGGCAAGTCCTTGATTTTCGCCTTATTAGAGTTAGAAGTTTTGGGTGGGAGAGTGATAGAGTGGAGGTTGTCTCCTAAGGGAGAGATAGCAGTTATAGTACCAAGTGGGTTTGGTGTATTTAAGATTGACAATTGACTTGAAGATTGTGAGTCCTTATAGAGTGTAGAGGGAGGTTGGTAAGGTTGCATAAGTTTGGGAATTTGCCTATCGATGTAGATATGGTTCGTCCGGTTCTTCATGTTTCTAGGTGGATGGAATGTGTTGGGACTCTAGTGATATAGCGTTCCTTGAAATTGTGGGTGATGTGGAGGACAAATTGTCTTAAAGGAAGGTCCTAATGGAGGTGTTGGATGGATGAGTGGAGAAGTTGATTAATGAGGATGTGGTGTTCATTAAGGCCCTCTTGAAAGGATCATGAAGTCAAAGGTGTCTCCAAGGAAGCCAAAGCGGTCTTATAGGGGCGATACTCATACCTCGTTCACTTTAATCGAGCCTAAGATAGCGACTAGGTTCTTAATGTAATGCTCTAAAATTCGGGTTAGACCCATTTCCTTATCAATTTGACCCCCTGAACAATAATATGAAGTCAGATTTTTGAAATAACGAATGCATTTTTAGATATATGGAGATTACGATTTCGGGTACTTTCGAGACATATTTTCCAGCACTTTTTGGGGTCGTTACAATATCTCCCCCTTGTGAACACTCACCCTCGAATGTAAAAGAGACGTACAAGACAAGAGTTCATTTCCCTTAACTATGTTTGTACCATAGGTTTGTGATTTGATAATGGATTCATATAGCCATTGTTGCATGATTCACCAAAAAGGGTGGTTTTCCTATACGACATAGGCTAATTAATAACCGAAAAGGGTGTATTTGCCATAAGGAATTGTCATATCTGTTAATCGAAAAAGGTGGTATTCCCATAAGGTGTTTGTGGAATGCTATTCAAAGTGGATAAGAGACTGTAAGGTGAAGTATTTGGTTTACCTTGGCAAAATACCCTACTCCTTGTCCCGTGTGGAGTGAATATCTAGATTCCAAGTAGTAGCTTGCTCAGTCTTATATATGATTATGGTACCTTCCCATCTATGTATAATATGCCATGTAACATGGTTATTCTTCATGTATATTTTGACAAAGTAGTTATCATTCATGTCATATTGAACCTTTATCCATTGATTATGGTTATGCATATTATTTAATTATGTCTTATATTCCTTGTTGCATTGCATCCAACATACTTAGTATATTCCATCTACTAATACATACTTTTTGCCTATATGATCTAGCCATATAGGGACCCTACCTCTTATCCATTCTCCTCCTCCAAGTGGCTAGATAGATCAGTTGAAGATTGTTAGCTATTAGTGAGTCTTCCATTTTGGGGGACAATATCCACCTACATAATTGATTTATTAAGACTTGTCTAATTTATATTTTGAGGGTGAGCCCTAGAGATGTCTTGTTCCCCCATTCCACTCATGATTAGAAGTTTTGTTGGAAAGAGCTATGTGTGTTACGAGTTTGACTCCTATTATGTTTGTATAATAATTAAAAGACATTCCTTAGTCCCTATTCCATTTTATTCTTGATATTGTGATGAGATGAAAGTCCTTAGCTCCTACTTCTTATATAGCATGAGTCATATTTACCTGCCTGTTAGACTTTAAAAGCTATGTTTTCATACTAATCTTCTTCCCCATAATATCCCCATAGCTTAAGTCTAAAGACCCTCTGCTCTTAGAATTATGTGTTTGTTGTTTCATTATTCTTCTGCAATCAAAGATGTGTCATGTATTCTTAAGAGGATTGTTTAGGGTCCCTTCAGGTTCCCCGTTTGTCGTTTTACCCTAGGCCCTAGGCATTGGTCGTGACATATGCTTTCTACAGAGGTAGAACATCATAGAGTAGCTCATAAAAACCAAAGCTTCATAATATAAAAATTAAGGCTTCATATTATTCATAACTTTCAAAATATTCTCATAGCTCATAGCATTTATAATAGGCCCTTCAATATTCATAACATGCATAGTTCATATATCTTTCCATAAGGCTTTCATCAGGACAATAAGTGTGTCATATAGCTTTGGTCAAAACATAGTGGGTTTATGTACATATACTTAATATCATGCAACTTGAGAGTAAATTACATGAGAGGAGTAAAATAGAATTACTTGAGAGTCATTCAAAGTAACCCACCAACAACAAGATAAAGCTTGGTCAAGGAATCATTAAATCCTCATTTAAATCATATATTTTTCCATGGCATCTCATAATATAATAGTGTACAAACGCAAGAAAGCATAAATCTCTTCGTAATATTATCATATTAAAGAGTTTACAAAATTATTATATGTTACCATGACTTGAGAAATAATTGGAGAAGAGGAATAATTGAGCTTTGTGGAGGAAAGGTGTCCACAAATCAAAACGCACATAACCTGGTCTGATCAGAGATGAAAATCATGTTGAAGGATGAAGAAAATGTGGAACCTAGCTTGGACTCCTTTTGTTAAATTCCTTGTGAAATTCGAAAGAGTTTGGGAGGAGTTTGGTACTTTTGATATTTTTGAATGGGTGAGAGTGGAGTAGTTCAGGGTTGCACAGGGCTGAAAAAGGCTTTTTGTGGGCTTAAATGATGGAGCATAGGCTTAGAATATTAAAGAATATCAAAATTTCCCTTTCTTAAAATCTACGGGTCATGGAAAGGGGATAACTCGTTTGACACTCAAAAACCATCTCTGAATGTCAAACCATGACACAACTTACAACCCGTTAATCAATCTACGAGTCGGGCTGCTAATTCATACTTCCAACTTCAGAAGACCATTTTCCCATCAAGTCTACCTACCTGTCATGATGCAAGCCTAGGGCCTAGACATAACACGGCGAATGGGAACATGAAGGGACCCATACAAGCATCTTAGCATATCATTTACACATCGTTGGTCACAAAAGCATTAAACAACAAGAAGAGAGTATAAATAAGGATAAAGGGACTAAGGGAAGTCTTTGATAGCATAAAACATAGGATACTCAAGAATCAAGATCATAGCATAATTACATCACTTGTCCAAAAACACCTCTATCATAGATTGGGTGGTAGCGAAGACACTTTCTGGGCTTACCCTCATCATACTAAAGCTTGAAATAAGGAAATGACATAAGCAAGAGTAACATAGCTAGTGTCCCCGAACTTGAGGACTCATAAAGCTTATCTTCAAGATGTCAAATCTAGCCACGTTGAGGATGATTGTCAGGAGCTCTGGTTCCTACATGGTAACATCATGTAGGCATAGGTATGCATTAGTACATTTAATGTACTAAGTATGTAGGATGCAATGCAACAAGAGATAGGCAACATAGTCAAAATGCATAATCGTAAGCAAGGGATAGTATATTAACAACATGACATGCATGAACACTGCTTGAAGTAAAACATGCTTGTATATAACATAATGCATGTGTAGGAAGAGACCATATCCGTATAGCGCAAGCAAACTTTGCTTCAACTCCAAGGCTTGTCGCGCCCTTGGAAGGTGATCGAGGTACATACCCCTCAACAAGGTAGTACGGGCTTGCCACCTACCGATAAGGGGATTGAGGTATTTACCCATCTACAAGGTAGTACGGGCTTGCCACCCCTCTACAAGGCAGTTAAGCTACATATTCCTCAACAAGGTAGTATCGTCTTGTCACCCCCCGACAAGGCGATTGAGGCATTTAACCCTCGACAAGGTAGTACGGGGCTTAACACCCCCCTGACAAGGTGATTGAGGCCTAACACCCCCTCGACAAGGTGATTGGGCTTAACACCCCCAAACAAGGTATGGTCGACGTGCAACACCATAGATAATTTTCATGGATTCATCACCTACATACATTTCTTTCATCATCATAGTGTCACTTTACGCATAGGTCATGCAATAGATCATCAATAACTCAAGAATCCTTGACTGTGTGTGTAATGCTCATTCAAAATCATGCAATTGAAGAGTGAAATCATGTGACAAAACTCAATATAAATCAAACCACCAACACTTGGTAATACCCCCATGGAAGATACATTAAAATCTCTCATCAAATCTCATAATAGATCATAGATTCATAGCTCAAAACACGCTTAAATAGTCAACATTTCAAGAAACACCAACATAGTTTATAATCAAATTCATGATAGGAAATACCCATAGATAATTCAACTTGAAAATGTACAATTTACACAAACAAGAAGGTTGGGCACCATGGGTGAAAGGACCCGATGGTTGAAACCCACATACCTCTACTTTGGGGATTTCCTTGGTGAAGATTTCAATGAGAACTTGAAGCCTGAATGAAATTCTTGAGATCCTAAAATGAATTTGGGGCACTTGAATTGGATGCAATATTAGGCTAAGTGTTAGAGAGTGATTTGAGAGTGTCTTGAGTGATATGGGGTAGAAAAATGACTAAGTACAGGTGTTTTTATACATTGGAGGGCATGGTCCCAAGACCCCAAAGCTTTAGGCCGGAACAATGAAACTTGCAACAAAATACATATCATCGCGCCCCTAGTGCGTCGCGCCTCGGGTGCGGGTCGACACTAGATAAGCAAAATTTTAGAAAATGAGATTTTGCTACGGTTGCTTTAAAATTTGGGTCATACCTGTTTCCCACTCAATTTTCCCCTGATCACAAATATGAAGTCATATTTTCGATATCACGCATAAATTTTGAGATACATCGAAATTACGATTATTGGCATTTTTGAGGCACATTTTTAGGGCATTTCAATATCTCACCATTGGGAACATTCGTCCCCGAATATCAAAGAAATGTACATAAGAGAAGTAATTGAATGATTTCAGCCCAACATATGAATGCTACAATTCATTTAATCATTTTCAAAAATCGCAACATGAGTGTCAAAACACATCATAAACTTGCCAACATAAACATGAATGCATGCAAATGACATAAGGGCTGAAACTTAATACTTGAAATCACATAGGGGACTTAACTTAGTACCTTAGGCTTGAGTAGAGTGGAAGAAATATGGGTATCGCATTTGCATGTCCGCCTCTACTTCCCATGTGACACATTCAACTTGTTGGTTCTTCCAAAAGACTTTAACGGAAGTTACATCCTTATTCCTCAACCCCTTCACATGTATATCAAAAATTTCTACTAGATACTCTTCATAAGTCAAATTTTCTTCACCAACACCCACAACACCTAAAGGCACAATAGCACTTGGGTCACCCACACACTTCCTCAACATAAACACATGGAAGAACGGATGAACCATATTCATATCATTGGGCAACTCCAACTCGTAGGCCACCTTAATGATCATCCTCAACATTCTATGTGGACGCACAAATCTTGGACTCAATTTACCCTTTTTTCCAAAATAAACCACACCCTTTATTGGTGAGTGTTTCAAATAGACCCAATCACCAACACTGAATTCAAGATCCCTTCTCCTCACATCGGCATAGGACTTTTCAACTTTGGGATATTTTCAGTCTTTCCCTTATTAAGATGACCTTTCCCATGGCCTCCATAACACAATTTGGACTTAACAAAGCCATCTCCCCCACCTCAAACCATCCAATCGGGGACCTATAATGTCTAACATAGAGAGACTCAAAAGGAGCCATACCAATACTTGAATTATAGTTATTATTGTAAGCAAATTCAATGAGTGGAAGATGTTCATCCAGCTACCCTTAAACTCCAAAACAAAAGATCTAAGCATATCCTTAAGAGTTTCGATAGTTCGTTTGGCTTGACTATCCATTTGAGGGTGAAAGGCCATATTAAGATTTATTTTGTTACCAAAACCTCTTTTGAAGGATCTCCAAAAGTGCAAAGTGAATTGAGCCCCACGATTCAAAATGATAGACAAAGGCACCCCATGCAATCTAACCAACTCATGAATTTGCAATGTAGCTGCTGAAAGTTTTGGACAACATGTGTCCGAAGGATTGTTGTGCACTTCTCTTGTTGATTAAGAGGCTTTTATCTTTTTGGTTGGCTGGATTCTGAAGTGAGACTTATGGTTTTAACAAGGTTTAGTTTGTTAATTATGTAACCAAGCTGTTGCACCACTTTTACAGTCCGTAAAAATGAGTTGTTGTACGATGTCGTAATTGTGCTCGTAATAGGAACTTGTGGGCTGATAATCGGAGGTTTTTGTTTCACATTATCTATATACTTTGGAACTATTTTTGCACTATTTTATGACTGTTTTTATGTGTATATATGGTGGTGACTATTTGGTTAAAGTTGGAACAGGTTTGGAATTGTCGACGTCGAAATGTAGCGAAGGGATGTAACGTTATGCCGCCTATTTGTATGTTGTGTAGAATTGTTATTTGTAGTGATTTATGGGCATTGTAAGACTATTATGGAACTAAAATGGGCTGTACAAGATATGTATATGAGAATATGTATTAGAAAATATGATTAGAGGCGGAAAGGTTGAAAGAATATGCTCGTGTTTATAATTATACGCTTGCTGCCCGTGTGTTATTTTTTTTATGAGATTGGGCTACTAAGATGTATCTATTGGCTGCTAATGCTAGTTTTATCACCTACTATATTGTAGATAAATATTTGGAGGAAGGGAAG
>JAPFFP010049748.1:0-31462 GCA_026153255.1 Solanum medicagineum
CAATATGGATAGAACGAGCATAGTTATAGGTTGGTTCTCCCGAGCCTTATCGGTAACGGGTGCCGGTCCGCCCTACGGGAACTTGGGGCGTGACAACGTGGCAGTGACGACAAACATATACTCTAAGTTCAAATAAATCATAAAAGATTACGGAGTGTTGTTGATTCATTGTCTGGTTTGATCGTATTACTCACTTATTGTTTCTGTTTCATTCTCATTAAGTTTGGATTTGAATTTGAGCAATTGTGAGTTGGATATATTGCTATTATTAGGATGAATAGGGGGAGGACGATCGGGCCCGATGAGATTCCGATAGACTTTTGGAATAACATGGTCAAGGATGGCATAGAGTGGTTGACTAGACTGTTCAATGTTATTATGAGGACTGCTAAAATGCTTGATGAATGGAGGAGGAGTACAACGGTTCCATTGTACAAGAATAAGGGAGATATTCAAAACTGTAACAATTATAGGGGTATCAAGTTGTTAAGCCACAACGATGAAGGTCTGGGAGAGAGTAGTGGAGATGAGGGTGCAAAGAGTAGTATCTATCTCGGAGAATCAGTTTGGGTTCATGCCGGGGCGGTTGACTACTCAAGCAATTCATCTTGTTCGAAGGTTAGTAGAGAAATATAGGGAAAGAAAACAGGAACTTCATATGGTGTTCATTGATTTCCAGAAGGCATATGACAAAGTACCAAGGGATGTCTTATGGAGTTTTCTAGAGGTGAAAGGTGTCCCAATGGCATATATCAGGGCTATTAAGGACATGTACGATGGAGACAAAACTCGAGTAAGAATGATGGGATGAGACTCAGAGTATTTTCCTATTGAGATGGGACTCCATTAAGGATCTATGTTGAGCCCTTTCTGGTTTGCCTTGGTGATGGATGAGCTGATGTGATCTATCCAGGAGGAGGTACCATGGTGTATGCTATTTGTAGATGACATAGTACTGATTGATGAGATTCAGACTAAAGTTAATGATAGGTTGGAGGCCTGGAGACACGTCTTAGAGTCCAAAGGATTCAAATTGAGCAGGACCAAAACTGAATACATGGAGTGCAAATTCAGTGATGAGAGGGATGAAGAAAACTTTGATGTGAGGCTTGCAATTCAACTAATCCCCAAGAGGGAAAACTTTAAGTATCTGGGGTCCATCATCCAGAATAGTGGCGATATCGACGATGATATCACACATCGTATTGGGGCAGCATGGACTAAATGGAGGCTTGCATCTAGAGTATTGTGTGATAAGAAGATACCACCTAAACTCAAAGGTAAGTTTTACAGATTGATGGTTAGACCATCCTTACTATATGAGGTAGAGTGTTGGCAAGTCAAAAACGCACATGTCCAGAAGATGCATGTCGCAGAGATGAGGATGTTGAGATGGATGTGTGGTCACACCAGGAGTGACAAGATTAGGGATGAGACCATTCGAGAGAAGCTTGGGGTGGCTCCGGTGGCTGATAAGATGAGGGAAGCGAGGCTGCGATGGTTTGGATATGTGCAGAGAAGGAGTACCGATGCTCCTGTTAGGTGTGAGAGGTTGGTTCTAGTAGCTACACGGAGGGGTAGGGTAGACCGAAGAAGTATTGGGGGGAGGTGATCAGACATGATATGACGGAACTTGATCTCACTGAGGACATGACCCTAGATAGAAAGAAGTGGAGGTCGCGAATTAGAGTAGTAGGCTAATTGGTTTCTGTTCCCTTCTTTTTACTTTTTGTCATATCTAGTTTATTCTACTTAGGGGTTTTTGAGACGAGGGTTCCCAGGAAACAACCTCTCTTCTTCTATGAGGTAATGGTAAGGTCTGCGTACATTCTACCCTCTCCAGACCCCACTTGTGGGATTCCACTGGGTATGTTGTTGTTGTTGTTGTTGTTGTTGTTAGAAATGTTAACCTATTCAATTAGAACATTAGCTGTTCTTGCTACTTGGCTTGATACGATTTGTGATGATATGAAGTATTAGCTATGATGTACCTGTAGGCTTACTGATTCAATTTTATCACTTTTGAACAAATGTCTTGATGGTTTCAGTCTACTCCCAAATTGTGATTCTATTCCTTTTGTGATTAAACCATGTTGTTAAGATTAATGGGATTGATTGTTGGCCTAATTAGTTCTAATTGATTTGGTTAGTTGTGTAGAGCGTGATTTACTAGAATAATTGATCCGTATTTTGTAAATTTTGCTTTCTTACATGTAGCTTTAGGGGGATTGATTGTATTTTCCTTGTCTGCCAATAAGTATTGATTGAATTAAAGTTAATTGATATATTTATGGTAAAATTGTGACCAAATCGCCTGCTTGTCTGATTTAATTTATTTAATCTAGTGTGTATGGTAAAATTATTTAAATGTTTGATCTGGCATTTAGTAAATTTTTCGCCAATCCAATATTCAAATTAGGATTTCCTTCTAGATTTCTCAAGGAACGTTATTTTGTCAAGATAACTTCTTATATGTCTAATGATTTAAATAAGTAAATCTTGTGTTTAGGTTTCATAATTTTTTTTGTTAAATAATCATTTTCAAGACCTTAAAGTAAACTTTTGATAAGTTTTATCCATATTTTATGATTTTCATTTTGTTGTGTACAAACGTTTTAAATTATTTTAAACATAACTGTGATTCACAAACTCATTTTCATAATTCTAAAAAGAAAAGGAACGTTTACACATGATTAGAATAAATATTTTTTGAAAGTTGTCTTCTACTTGAAAAGCATTCTTTATAGAACTTAAAAAATGTTTTGAAATATTATTTATGACTACGGGTTTAAATAAATACCTTTAACATATTTTTAGTCAAGAATTTTAGTAACTCAAGTTGTTTCTACTTTATTTACATATTTAAAGTGTTGCTGTTGCATACACATTTTTCTAACCTTTGCATATTTGTGTTTGTGAGGCTATTTGGGATTTGTGTGCTAATGGCTCGTCATGTATATTTTTGTTTGACGTCGAGTCTAATAGGAGTTCTATATTTTCATTAAGTCTAGAACCTATCCAAACATAGAAGTCCAATGCCTCTTGGACCTTAGGAGGGACATTAGACACTTTAGGACTTGTTAGAATTTTTCATTTTCTTTAGTACGCCTTTAAGGTTAAATAATAAATCAACTTAGGAGGGGTAAGGGTATATAGGACCCTCGGATGTGATGAATTAAACTCGAGCTTAAACAGGACAAACTTTGGTTTTGTCCTTAAGTTTAAAATAAGTAATGTGAGCCAAAATGACAATTTTGTCCTCCGAAATAAAGTCGAATAAACTGATCCGAGTGAAATTAAATATCTCTTAGCTTAGATTCTCGTTCTGTTTATTTTTAATTATTTTGGGGTGATTAGTTATGTAATTATTTAATTTATTTATCTGCGCAATTTATTATCTTATCACTGAGAATTAATTAGGACAATTTTTCTAAATACGAGACCTCTATTCGCAACCCCCACATAAATGTGAGATACAGTCGGGATCCGCATTTGCGGACATCGAAGGATGCATAACACTTTTCCTTCGAGGTAACGAGAACCCTTACCCGATCTTTGGTTGACCTCACCTTAGGCTTAGTTGTTGGTTAGAATGATATCCTAATGCAACTCCAATCATCTAGGATTCGACTTGTATCATGGATACTAGCGACTCTTCAAATTTTAAAATTCCGAAAGAGTCCTTTGCCACTATGTCGTCCAGTATCTCATCTTTTCGTGAGAAAAAAATGGGACACGACAGGCATATATAAATATACATTTTCTCTTTTTCCAATTATTTTCACCTGACACGAGTTTTGGAGAAAATTGGAGTGTCAGATTGAGCTGATTTTTTGTGTGTATATAACATCAACAAGCTGCTGTGTTCTTCGTTGCTAGTAGATGTTGAAGTTCAGCATTACTTGATTACCTGTGTGGATGAAAGTTGTCGAAAAAAAAAGAAAAGAACATGTTGTAGAGCTACGAATTTTGGTGCTGCATTATATTGTTGATTCAATTCTTGTTTGAAACTCAATTAGTGATCAAGTGAATAGGGTGGAACTATGAGATGGTAAACGAAGAAAAAAGAGGCTTAGATGCTGATGATTGTGATACCATTGATGATTAGCTTAAGTAGCTGCAATTATAATACAATGCTATATAAATTTTTCCTGTTTTCTATTTCTAGTGTGTCTGCTGCATCTTGTAAGTTTACTCTGTTTTTGAATGCTCGGCTATTAGCGGGTTATTTTTTGGTGAAGATTGATACGTAAATCACATCTAAGAAGGGAAGTTTCAAGAATCTTTTAGTGCTTTTGAAACATCAAAACATTCAGATTAAGTGGAAATTACTGATTTTCATAAAAGCTATATAAAACACCTCATATACACCTGCAATATAATTTGAGAATCCATAGTTCTAAGAGGACAAGGTCTAAAAAGTAACATTTGCCCATTTCTTATATGTATATAAGTTGTTAGAACATATCAAATACACTGTTCCTTTTATAATAATATATAATTAACTGTAAGATCAGGTTTAGTGCAAGTTTACTTGAGATTCTATTGTAGCAAGGGTAGGATTTTTCAAATAACATGTAATTATGTACAGATCTGCAGATAATTTATGTGGATCATTTAAAATACGTATGTTTGGTTACATTTGTTATGTTGTTGAATCTAACATCAGGTGCTAAGTTTTGCTATGTGATCACAATCTCTTCTTCTGATAGGAGCCTATTTGCTCCAGTTAATTCAATTTTTCTCATGTTAGTCGAAGATGCCCATGTCCATGTACACTTTTTTATTTCCCCTTCTTGTGAATATGTTATGTTGTTACTGTTATCTTCTCGTTTTTACCTGCAGTTTATTCAAGTAAATGAACTCGAATTCCTCCAACGATTGTTCTAGGAGATTGTTGAGGAAATCGTAGATAAAATTGTCATTGCTTGTGATAATCTGCAAGTTATGCCCAGATGACAATGTTCTACTGGCAGCCAAATCTTGTGGAGTTGAGCACTTTTCCTCCTTGTGGTGTCTGAAGATTTTCTTCATTGACTATAGATGATATCCAAAATAATCACATTCATTTAGTAGTCAAATGCTTTAATAGTTGTACTTGATAATGAGTACAGACAACGTTAATGACAGTTGCAAGCCTACTCCAGGATGGTGGTATCAGACAAACAATTGGGATGCTCTATTTTTTTGAATTTCATCACTTCCGCTCAATGCTTTTGATCTTAGTTTGTTATGCCAATCATCTGAATTAGTTAGCTCCTTGATATACTATTCCTTGATCACAATTTTTTCCTCTATTTCTAACATCAACCATTGTTGTACATCTTCTTGCTTTGTTTTTTTTATATACTTTCAGCATAGTTCATCATTATTTATATTGTGGTCATTAACTTAACTCGTGTTCTAATTATTATAGGATAAATTTGAGAGTTCTAACATGAATGATCATCGTGATCATATATTTAGATGGATGAATGAGTTATGGAACAAATGGAGAGGATACTTGCATCCGACTTATGCGAAGAATAAGCCAATCGTACAGGCTCTTAAGAATATTTCAATGGGAGTAAGACAAAAAAGAGTGGGAGTGATTAGTTAAGGAACATTTTTGTTCCAAAAATTTCCAAGTATGCCTATTATTTTAATAGTCAATTTTGTCCAAGCTTTAATTTCGCAGCTCGTCAAGATATTTTTCGATATGAAACATTCAATTTGCAAAATTGCACTTAAACTTTTGTCTTTAATCTTTCATTTCATAGCTTTGTGTCAAATATGATGGATGATTTTATAGGGGTGAGGTATCAACTTCATTTTTCTTTCAACTAACAATATAGGCAAGAAGTAGTAGAAATTGAAAAAGTCGAGCTAAGCTGTAGATGTTTCATCATATTAGTAGCACACCTATCAGAAAGGTTATTTATCAACAAGTATTATCAAGAAAATATTTTTCTAAAAATATATTTATGAAGTGCTATTTGACATATTTCTCTTTGACATAAAGGGTGAGAAAGATGGCAATCCACCAAATTTGACGACTTTCTTTGAGACTCATAAGAAAGCCAACGTGCTTGTTGAACCTGAAGCCATTGAAAAACTTGTGTGTTTGATAATCGAATATGTAGATTACTTCAAACTATTATGAATTTTTTTTATAAATATACTTACATATATATTTTTAGGCTCAAATCGAAGAGATACTGAAAGCAGAGATATCTCTACTTTGCATAGAGATTGTAGAAAAATATTGTGAACCTCAAAATCATAGCCATGTATTTGAATTTGGGGATGGAGTAAAGACAAAGGACATGAGAGGGGTCACTTCTTAAAAGGAGAATTATTGTCTGAACTACATTCAATTAGAGAGGAAAATAAATCTTTGAATGAGGAAAACAAATCCTTGAATGATTGTTTGTCTACCTTAGAAGATGAGATGAGAGAAATAAAAAAAATTCTTCTCTGCTGAACGATCATATATCCGGCATACGACATCTCCCAATTCAACTAAATGACCGTTGGCATATTTTGCTGACCAAGTAATAATATACCCAACTTGATTTGAAGTTCACTTGCCTTGGTTTCGCCACATCTTCTTCCTCTCTGTTTTATTTTCCACACATACAATTGTGCACACATCTTTTTTCTCTGTCTTTTAGTTTCTACACATATGGTTGTTTTAGAAGTACTATACTGTAGTCATCATGGTAGCAATGGAGATGTGATGGGTACATTTTCTTTAAATTGTCATATTGTTGATAACAACTCCCTATGATATTATATCTCATTATTGCTGGTCATAAGATTCCACTAATAGTTTGCTACTGATTCTTGTGTCATGATTCTATATAGATGAAACAACATAATCAAAATTGACTCAATTCACAGTTATAGTAATAATACTCTTTGAATTTAACAAACCCTTTGATCCATGCGAGAGGTAAATTTTACTACGTGATTGATCCATCCTGGCTGTATGACATTACTAACCCTTACCTATTGTTCCAATACAATCTCCCCTTGATCCAGTTTGGTTGATTTGATGAGAAAACATCAATCGAATCCTGTAATTAGTCTCTTCCTATTCATTACTACCTTGGTCATTTCAGTAACACTAGGTGAGTTCTAACACAAGCCATCGTTAAAAAACATTCATAATGAAGAGGATTATTAATACATGCATGCACACTTTCCAAGAATTACGAATTATTCGATTTAACTTATTAGTTCTTCATGGTTTCCACAATCCTAGTTGTAGATTTAGCTACTCATTATCATTGTAGATGCAAAAATCATGATGTAGAATAACATAATTAAGCACTTATAAGGATGAAATTAAGAACAAGAAATCCATGCTCTTCGATGGAAATCACAAAGTATAAATTAAAATCACAAAATAAAGTTTCAACTACTTTTCTCAATGTTCTTCACTTCTCTCTATGTTCCTTTACTTGTTTCCTATTGAAAATAACCTAAAAAATCTATTTATAGTGTTTAAGATACAAACCCAAAACAAAATAGGAGAACCGGATTTGGCAGACAATACAAGCATGTCTACGGGACATATAAAGTTCTACGGCCCGTATCGGGGCTTGTAGGCCTTCAATCTTCAATTCTGGGTTTAGCTTCTACTAGACCTTTCCACTAGCCGTATTTAGACTTACGACTTGTATAGGGTTTCGTCTGATAACGTTTTAACAACTTCCCAATTTTTGATCCTAAGGGTATGAAACCTCATCTACGACATATACTTCTACGGGTCATCTGATAGTTCGTAGGTTCACTTTAAAAAATCACCCCTTGACTGGATTTTATTATAAACCCCCCTCTAAGGCTCGTGGAAACTTCCACGACTTGCAAAGGGTGGCATAGAATAGCAAAAACTTCAGCAATTGCACACTTAGCCCAAAATCATGCCAAATTCTGTAATCCTGAAAAAAAAACATAAAAACACATCAAACCCACTAACATTGCTTTGAGAACACACAAAATTCCTAGCTTTAAGCATCAAAGTGCTCTATTTCGATAGCACATCAACACCCTCAACTTAAAATTGTTGCTTGTTCTCAAGCGACGGACTTAACCTACATAAGTAGTATAGTAACACACAGACCTCTATCTAATGGCACACATCATCTCATACTCAAGCTGAGATACCCACACCACCTCATAAATGCATATCAAATAGACATCAGACAAATCAATGCAGATCAATACATGTGACAGTGCAGCTATGATAAGCAAGGTAATCATAGACAAGCAACAATCACTGAATTCATCTAAAATCAACAATAATATGCAAGTGCCCTCATACAAAGAAGTCTCATATCCCACTCATGTGATATTTTCAGATTCAATGCTTGGGACTAAACAATATTACTCTCTCTCACAAAAGATATTTAAATACCATGCTTAATACCATATGTTTTCCATATACTCACGATTATAACCTTGGACCACTTGGACTAAGATCACTATAGGACTTTCTTAGCTTGTCATGTAGGCTTAGAGGGGGCTTTGGTACGATGTTTTGGGAATATAGTGACTAACGAACCTCCTTTACACTACGTTAATCTACACTTTTGCCCTACCAACACTGTCATTTTTCAACTCATTCTCCCTTTCTCCGATTTCAAGCTTTTCTGGGTGCCTTACTCTCATTTTTAGCTCTTTGCCTTTTGTTTTCTCATCATTTTTTTAATTTTTAGCTCAATGATTAGGCATGTATTCATTTTTCTTGCACTTAGAGCACATTTTTATCCCTTTTTCCATGTATCACTAGCTTCCACCCCATTTTATGTGATTATCTTTACGTCAACCATCCTCAACTTAGGCTTTTGGCCCGAGTCAAGGTGCATAATATCCAACCTATGAACCAGGGCCACTTTTGGTAGCTACCTCAACTTAAGCTTTTTGCCTCAGTCAAAGTGCACAATATTCAAGGAAGGACCAACGCCAATTTCAGGATTTTACATTTAACAAGGCTAGGAAACTTAGGTTTCCACAAAGAAAAGGGTACATGCAAGGCTCAAACATTGAGATTAAGGGATGTTTACATATTTGGTTGGTTATTTAGGTTAAGTGGACTAATATGAACAATTACCTAAGATCCTTTCCTAACCAACTAACCTACAGTCTAAGTTAGAGTAAAAGAACAAGTCCTAAATTGAAACAAAATATAGGAATTTAGTGAACAAAGTTCACACAAACATGGCACTGATTACACTATTAACAAAGACTCTTAGATCATGCTTTTCATCACAATTTAACCTCACTTATTAAAACAGACACTGTCAAACAATCAAACATGCATGGTTGCTATCAAGACTAACTAACAAAATTTCTTGCGGGTATCATTTTTCACACAAAAACTAACATATACCATAAACTTCAGTACTATATACTACTAATACTACCTACACATCCTAAACATGCCGGTTCAATAGAAAATAAATATCCTTAGGAAAAAAGAACATAGGCAAGAAAACCCCTCGGGTTTAAAATTTGGGATAGTTATCGGCCAAGGTTACTCAGACTTCCCTGAGGCCTATAACTACCTACATCCTATCGAAAAAACTTTGCATTATCTGCAACGCACAAAATATAATAATCAAGCAGAGGGGTCAAAAAACATACCTAGGCGTCTAAGCACCGATGTCTAGCTAAGTTCGACCACCCTCAACCTACTTAGTGGTCTTCTCAGGTGCAGGAGCATGTATGGAGGGTCCAACAGCCCTCGTTCTATCTACCTCACGTGCTCGCCATGCCTCCTCATCCTGGATCGAGCGTAGCTTGGCGAGCTCAAACTGCTACTCCTCCATCAACCCCGCCTCTAGTCTAGTTACATCACGATCATTAATGCAGGGCCTCTTCTTGAGGGAAGAGAGTGGTGTCTTATCAGGATCAAATAAATCAACCACCACTTTGGTGGGATCGATCGATGGGAGCACAATGAGTGTTGCTAGTGCTGCTCTTATCTCGAACCAGAGCTGCTGGATCTCTGTTCCAACGGTCATCAAGTCCACATGCTATGCTGAGCTGATGTTCTGCTGTACTCACCTCTCAACTGCATCAATGTGGCTGTCCACAGGTACGAGTCTCTCCTGAATAGTAGCCATAGCGTATGTCTGGATCCGAGCCTAAGGCTTTAAGATGGCTTGGCAGACCCTGGGCCAAATCTGCTGTAATAACTGAGTCAGTTGGGACTTACTGTAAGCCCACCTTTATGCCATGGCCTGAATAGATGCTATTGACACATAAACTATGCCAGTGGGTGCTGTTAGTACGGGCATGACCTTTGAGGCAATAGTTGTGGTAGAAGATGGAGGCTTAGGCACTAGTATCATGACAAACATCTTGGGCATCTGCACAGGAGGGCGTGGTGCTCGCCGGAGGGCTATCAGATTCTCATTAGCCTTTATAAGGCTGGTACCTAACATCCTTTGGACCATAATCAAGGAGTCCAACCCATGCAGGATCTCCACATTAGACTTTATACAGAGTCTATATATTAGGAACAAGAAGGGGATGGAGGTGAACCTCTTCAGGGTTGCCTCGTGAATTTACGCTGCAATTAAGCAGGCCCAATCTATCTCATAAATAGCCAAGATGCCGGCAACCATTACTGTATGGTTTGGCGTAAATGTATTATCTACAAGTGTGGGCCAATCCTTGATCTCACCATAGCCCACCAAAATTTACTAGTGAAACTGATGGGTGCCTTCACTATAGGCTCCGCCAAAGTAGATGTCTACTGAGGGCCTTGGCCCTGCTCAGCAATATGGTCAGAAACCCATCTCATCAAAGTGGCCTTATGGTCCTAGTCTCTCATCAAGGTCTCATCTCGAGTCCACCCCAATCTCTGATCGAACTTTGATGTAGTACTGGTGTCCAGGAACTCTAGGCCAAATAGCATGTAACGAATGGTGGCCTCTGATATATTCACTTGTTCACCCCTTACCCTCGTATGTGTCAACTGGGGAAGATTTGTTCCCATTGAGAAGAGAGCCAAGGACTGTGGTGGCGTAAGAGGTGAAGAGCTCATGAACCATAGGTGGGGAGTACTTCCCCAATGGTACTGCCAGCCACTGAAGCCTGTATCTTGTGATTGTGTCCTAGAGGCTTGGGACACTCTTTAACCTTGAAGTGATGATATGGGGCTCCTCAAATATCAAATCATCTAGTCGGCCTCACTCATCCTTCTATATGTCCTCTGCGTAGATCAACTGCATACCCTGTACACACCACCAACAAGATAGAGCATCCAAAGTTGAGAATGGTGCTCGGGTTGCTACTGATGACTCAGACTCCTCTACAGAGCCAGACTCGGATCCCTTTCCGGAGGAAGTCATTTACATGGAACTGCTATTGATCTCACCTCCCTCATTAGACTAGGGAGCATGGACCACGATGGCCTAAGTCCAGGTCTGCCTAGCCTACATAGTGGTTGCCCATGTCTGTGGTCGCTTGGTGTCCACATTGGGCTGAGCACCGAGCTCCTCCAAGGATCCACTGGCCTCAGAGGTACCCTGGTCCTTCGAGGGCACATTTTGTAATCATCATTGTAAGGTTCGTATCTAAATGTTCCTTGCCTTTGGGGCCACGGTACCTGAAATGCACTTATTTAATAAACATGATTAGCCCCATAAGTATAGGAAAGAAAAATAAGAACATATCATAACTGATGATGGTTGAGCCTATGAAGGCTTCTTTGCGGGTTGTAGTATAAAATACAAGCCATAAAAGGCCTTCATAGACGTTAGATTTCAGTGATTTTAGCTACTGGAATTACATCTACGAGACCATGTACAACTCGTAGAATATTCTATGGTTGTAGACTGAGTCGTATATGTGATTCCAGACTTGACTTTGTGTAGGCTAGGCCCTAAAGTACCTATCTACGAGTCGTAGAATAAACTACGCCTCATATAAATTCTCCTTTGATAGAATCCTAGAAATTCAAAATTACTGATTTTCACACGAGGGGTAACTACAACTCGTGGATGTTCCACTGGTAATAAAAGACCCTCGTGGTGCGAAATTTCTACTAACTTGGTTTTCCAAGCCTATCAAACGGGTCCCAAAATGACATGCTTAGACCATGGTTACTTAAATCAGCATCGAAGCAAGAGTATTGAGCACCAATTTTATCCTAACAACTTCCTAAACTGCCCACATGCAATGACTACAGACTACCCCATTGATTTCCATTTTACAAGTTCATATTGTAAAACGACAATGTGTGAAATTTAAAAGCTAAAGCACACACATGTAATCACGCGTCATTTTTCAAGAGAAGATTTCAATCCAATTCAAACGACATATGCCACATGGTTTTCTCACGCTAACATTCAAACAAAACTTGGCCACATACACATTCTTGGCATTTAACACTCTTCAAAACAATAGCAACACTTCAATAAAGATTAAACACAAAGCACATACAAAGGCAACCATGAATTCGAACCCATCAATATTGGACTACCGTACCTATCGATAACTACACCCTGATTACATTAATTTTGGCAATACAAGGATTTTAGGGCCAAGGACTTTTGAAAATTTGAGCAAAAGGACAGAAAATTTAAGGAGGAACCCAAAGGGGGCAAACCCTAGGTCACCAGAGTATAGCCAGAAAACTTGCCGAAAAATGAGGACGGTAGCCGAACAGTGGTCAGAAAGCTAGGGTAGGAGAAATAGAGTTTGGGTATTTGGGAAATTTTGTGAAAGTGAGGGGTCAAATTATTTGACCTCCTTTTATACTTTGACCAGGTTGGTTTAAAATTTGGGCCCAAGCATCTATGAAACCCCGATTATGGGCGGTGAAAATTTCTATAGTTGTAGATCCTGGTTTCGTAGGCTGCCAAAGCCCTAATTTGAGAATTTGGCTTCATAAACCTATCTACGAGTCATACGATGAAATAAAAATAGTAGAGTGGGTCGTAAAAGCCCCCAACACCTTGTCAAAAGTAGAAAACTTACCTGGAGTCCATGAACCCCATTCACGAAATGAAGTTTTTTCTGCGGTCCATAAAGTTGTCTTGTGAACTTGAGTGCACATTATTTTACTTACTGTATTCTATGAGTCAGTGTATGGGTCGTGGTTTGAAATACAGCCTGTAAAATTGGTCGTAGAAGCACCTCTTATTATTTCTTCAGCCCAAGATGGCTGCCTTCGTCTTGTACCTGCACATACTTCATAGAACACACTATTACCCTATATGCCACCAGTTCAATGTCCAAAAATTACAAACAAAATACTAAAAATTAAACTACCTACAAGTCCAAAAGCTAAAAATAAAACAAAACAACCACTATTACATCAAATATCTTGGGTTGTCTCCTAACTAGCGCCTAAATTATTGTAGTGACACGACTTGTTCAACTTGGTTACTCAAACTTCACCAAGTGCCCATACTTTTATCTTCAAGTAACTAAGCCTTTTCATTGACTAACACATATTGAAGATAACTTGTTGATCAATCAATCAAAACTTGAGTTAGTGGGCTTCCATATCTACTAGTGCTTGCCCAGTGGCTAGGAAGGGCCTTCCCAAGATGATTGGAACTTCGAAGTTGACATTGCAATCATTGGTCACAAAGTCTGGGGGGAATATGAATTTCTCTACTTTGACTAGGATATCAAACAGTATCCCTATAGGCTTCTTCATCGTTTGGTCATCCATCAACAATCACATGCTCGTAGGGATAAGCGCTCCCAGTCCTAGCTTCTTGAAGACCGCAAGGGGCATCAAATTTATGCTGACACCTATATCACATAATTCCCTTGCAAACTCAACATCTCCCATGGTGCAGGGTATGGTGAATGCTCTGGGATCTTCTAGCTTTTACACCAAGGACCTTGTAGCAATTGCACTGCAATGTTAAAGCTCTTAGGAGAGCTCCTGGCTCACAGTCCCCTTCTTTGTGATCAAGTCCTTCATGAACTGTGCATACTCAGGCATCTTCTCTAGTGCTTCAATGAGAGGGATGTTGATGGAGAGTTGTTTCAGTATAGAGATGAAGTGCTAGAATTTACCTTTCTCCTTCTTCTTTTTTATTCTCTAAGGGAAAGGAGAAGGAGGTCTAGGAATGGGCTTCAACTTTTGCGGTGCCATTGTAGTATCATTCACCCATCCTGAGCACGATCATCTCCAGTCTATATATCTTTGCTCTTCACTATCTCGGCACAAATATCATCATCATCAATAGACATTGAAGGGTCAATGGCATGTTTGCCACCAGGAGTAGTCACTATGAGACACTACCCCTTATTCTTTGGATTTTAAACTGTATTTATAGGCAATGTATCCTTCCATGCTCATTCAATTGAGTTGATATTTGACCAGAACTATTGCTCTCGCTTCTTAATAGCAATAGAATAAGACTTTATTTTTTGATTAATGCTGGAGATGTCAGACTTCATCCCCCTCAAGGTCTCATCCTCTGGGTCAACCTTCTTCAATAGTTGGTCAAACATCTCCTTAACTCTTAAGCTACTAGTACCCGAATCTTGATTATGTGGTGGCATATACGGACCATTCCTGTAGCCTGCTCTGCATCCCTAATCAGTATCTCTATCTTGGACCTTGTTTCTACCATAGTAACCTCTATGATTGTTGTCTCTGAAAGGCTTGTTATAGTTACGACCTTGGTTTACTTGGCCTTTTAACGCCAATTGTCCTGATTGGACCCTTGGGCGTTGGTCTAAATATCCGCCTGATCAGTGACGAAGCAGTTTCGTCCTCAAACATGGGTGCTCATGAAGGTTTTTGAGCTATAACATTCACACGTTCTTGGTTCTGCTTTATCAATAACCTTCATGAGCTACAACATTAATACGTTCTTGGTTCTGCTTTATCAATAACTCCACATTGATACTAATCCGAGCAAGCTCTTGTATCATATCTTCATTTATTTTTTCTTGAGCCACATTAGTGCTTAATGAAAACGAGCTCTTTGTTGTTGACTTAACCCTCATTCCCCATGCACGATTTGTCTTGACCATCTTTTCTAGCCTCTCAGCAATCATCACAAATGGATGATCCAGAAACGAGCCTCCCATGATGGCATCAGCAACAACTTGGCTATTCTCATTTAGGGCACGATAAAAGATCTCTACTAAGATGCCATCCATGATCTTGTGGTCAAGGGTACTTCTCAGACACTTTGTGAACATCTCCCACATGGTACTGATCAAATAACCAGGATGTTACTCAATGTTATTGATTTGGTCTTTCAACTTTAGCTTCTTCATCCTCGGGATAAACCTCTCCAAAAAGGCCTTCTGTAGTTTAGCCAACTAGTGATCAAACTCAGAGAGAGCTTGGATAACCACAAGTTGAATTACCTATTAGTGACAATGAGAAGGCACGGATCCCAACGACATCCATGGACAAATTTTGGTTTCCCATCACACTCTTATAAATGAAGAAAACTTTATGTAGATGGTTATGCAGATCCTCAGATGGTAGGCCCGTGGTCAACTCGTGATTCTGCAACATTTGAAGTAACCCACTCTATAACACCTCACACTTGCCTCGAAAAAATATCCTATAATGTATTTCTTTGGATATCTCAAAATTTGTGCATGACTTCACAAATCCGACTGCATATTCAGTTTCAGGGGAAAAATTGTGTAGAGAAAGGGTGGTCTTTGATTTTTAGATGACCACTAGCGAAAAATAATTTTTTGGGTGATTCAGGGCTTAACCAGAAAAGTATGTGACCAGTTTTGGTCGCGAACTTGTCACCTACTAATGCAAAAATAGCCTAAACCCATTCCTGGGACAAAATAAGGGAAAAAATGTACTACTTCGTAACTAGTCCGCGTCACAGACTTATCATTTACTAGTTCAAAAAGTTTCTTAATTTCTTTTTTTCACTTAAGGGCAGTTGGGTAATAATCCAATGCCTATATATAAAGGAATACCTTATCTTTCAGCGTTTTTCAAGCCCTAGAATACTCAAAAACACTCCCAAAAGTCCTAATTCCTCATCTAAGTTCAAGATATCTCAAGAACTTGCTTTGGATTTTAAGAATCCAATTGAAGTCTCAAGTCTTCCTCAAGCTTTTCTTCAAGAAAGTCTCAAGTTAAAGGTATGTGGGCTTCATTCATGGGGATTTTTCCTCCCATGAAGCAAATAATTCTCCATCACCAAATTTCATGATTTTTAAGGTTGAATTGAATGATTTCAAAATGAATTGATTTTACTCCTCTCTTGTCTTGTACTCTTGAATTGCATGATTTTAAGCATATGTACATATACCCACTATATTTGACTAAATTTACATGAAAAAGATTTTTATGTTTATGAAAGACTATTGCATGTTTTGCAATACAAGCATGATATGATAAATTATGGGCTCCTAATCATACATTGAACTCATGAAAAGTTTCTAGGATTTGTAAGTGAATTGTTGAGCCCGTGTACTATATTCTACCCTCTTCTGAGGGAATAATGTCTACACGAAGGGGTTAACCATGATAACTATTTTACCATCATGTACAAACTAAACCTCACTAGAAGGTGTCAAGCATATTACAAGTCCTATCCTCATGTGTGCAATGCCGACTAGAAGGGGTCAAGTCTATGAAATATTTTACCCTCTAGTATAAGATATATGCTCACTTGTTGGGGTCAAGTACATGAATGAGCTACTCTTATCATGTTATCATGTTTTTACAAGTCATTCAAGTTATGATTAAATTTATGATTATGTCAAGTATTCCGTGGGACTAGACTTAGCACCGAAAGAGACTTAAGATTGGGGCTCGACCCAAGGGTCCTTACATAAAGCCTTGGTCTCTTAACTATGTACCACCATAGCTTCATGATATTTTTCCTAAACGGTCTTTTACTAGTGGATCCAACTACGTCAAGTTACCCACTATGTGGGCTCAAGTTTGGTTTACCTTGGCAAGTAGACCATCTCTTTCCGATGTGGAGGTAAACATCGGGATTCCAAGTAGTAGCTCGCTTGGTCTTATATGTTGATTAGGGACTCCTCCCATAAATTTATGTTATGTTATGCAAGTTTGACTATCTTCATGCATGTTTTAGCTTAAGCATTGATCATACATGCCATGTTCATTTTATATCCATTGATTATAATTATGTATCTTGTTAATTATGGATTATGTCATTGTTGAATTGCAACCTACATACTTAGTACATTCCAAGAACTAACACATACTTCTTTTGTGTACATGATCTAACCATGTATGGACCGGATCTTCTACTCATTCTCCTTCTCCACGTGGCTAGCTGGATCCTTTGAAGACTACTATTGGTAAGTCCTTCACTCCGAGGATAATATCCAGTTTACTCTCATGCTTTTTCTATGAAATGTTTATTATGTATTTTTTATATTTTAAGGGTGAGCCCGAGAGATGTCTTGGCCCCTGTTCTATTCGTACTAGAGGTACTTTTGGATATGGATATTCATGTATTGAGCTTGAATCGTACTATGTTTATGTAATTATAAAAGACTTCCCTTAGTCCCTTTTTTCCTTCTATGCTTGTTGTATGTTGATGATGAGATGGAAGTCCCAAGTCCCTAAATATTCCCATGACGTAAGTCATACTTACCTGCCCCTTAAACTTTATTTGTTATGTGATTCATACAAATCCTCTCCCCTATAACATTCTTATAGCTTGAGTCCAAAGTCCTGTTTCCCTTAGAATTATTACTTGCTTGTTGTTTAGTTATGCTTTTGCAACTAATCATGTGCAAACGATATGGTAAGAGGCTTGTTTGGGTTTCCTTTGGGTTACCCATTCGCCGTGTCAAATCTAGGTCCTATGCTTGGGTCGTGATAAGCTTGGTATCAGAGCACTAGGTTTGTAAATGATCCTCAAAAATCCAACACACCACGTCAAGTATAGTCTTGTTCATAGTTGTGAAGGATGCCATAACTATGAATAGTAGGCTATAAGGCGTCTTATGAAATGGTTCACTTCATCATGATCTATGTCGTGCTTTAGATTTAAATTAAGGTTTTCTTTCCCTAGCGAGTGGTCTTTTGCTCTTTTAAATCGTTCAGGCAAGGAGAATGGCACAAAGAGCTCCCACGCCTGAGGAGGGTCCAACCCCTCCGGCTCCTCAAGCTCCCCAAGAAGAAGGGGTCATGCATGCCAAATACCAGAATGTCATTTCCATGTTGGCACAAGTCGTGACCAACCAATTGAACCAAGGAGCCTAAGTTTCTCATGCCCCCACCCTGGCTTCAAAAGTTAGGGATTTTACGAGGATGAACTCTCCAGAGTACTATAGCTCCAACACGAAAGAGGGACCCCAATAATTCATTGATGAAATATATAAAGTGCTTGCTATTATGAGGTGAGTTTAGAGGATAAGACGGAACTTGTGGCCTATCAACTCAAGGGCATTACATAAATTTGGTTTGCTCAATGGAAACTAGAGAGAGAACAATGATCTTATCCCATGGGAGGAATGTAAGGCTACTTTCCACAATCATTTCTTCCCTATTGAATTGAGAGAGGAAAAGATGATGGAGTTCATGAATCTCAAACAAGGCTTCATAAGTGAAGGGAGTATTCCCTTAAGTTCAACAAGCTCTCAAAATATGCTCTTCACTTGGTTGCTGACTGTAGGGCAAAGATAAATAAGTTTGTGTTGGGGGTATCTGACTTGGTGAATGAAGAATGCCGCATCACAATGATTGTCGGTGATATGGATTTGTCTCAGCTCATGACTTATGCCGATCAACTTGAATGGGAGAAACTTCGGAAGAAAAGGAGTGGGGAGTCAAAGAAGGCTTGGTATGATGGTGGTTTTCAAGGTGCTAAGGGTGGCCGTGTCCAACAAGTTGACAAATTCTAAAGCCAAGTATCCTCTAATTCTCAAAACAAAAGATTTGCTAATAACAGAGTGCCTAACCATTAGGCTCAAGGTGGAAATAGTGGGATGACTCTTCCAAGGTGCCCAAAATGTGGAAGAAGTCATGGCTGTAAATGCTTGAGGGATTTGAATGCTTACTATGGGTGTGGAAAGCTAGGGCACAAGATTGTTGATTGTCGCTATGCTCAAAACAAGGGTAAAAATGGTTTTCCTCAAGGACAAGGTGCTCATGTTGATCAAAGGGCACAAGGAGGCCAACAAGGGGCTTCTCCATGCCATAATAGATTGTGTATTCTTCAAGGGAGGAAAGGAGTAGATGAAGTGCCTGATGTTGTTACTGGTATGTAAAAAGTTTATGATTATGATATGTATGATTTATTGGATCCAGGTGCCACTCTTTCTTTCATTACTCCTTTTGTTGCTAATATGCTTCATGTGTGTGCCGAATTGTTGTTTGAACCCTTTGAGGTATCTACCCCCGTTGGTGAGTCCATTATTGCAAGAAGAGTCTATAGGGATTGTCCCATCTCTATATTGCATAATGTATTGCCTTGTGACTTTTTTGAGCTTGATATGGTGAATTTTGAAATTATTCTTCGGATGGATTACTTACATGCATATCATGCTTCCATTGATTGTAGAACTCATAAGGCTAAGTTCCAATTTCCTAATGAGCCTAGCTTAGAGTGGCAAGGTCATGATTCGGTGGTTAAGGGTAGGTTTATTTCTTGTCTTAAGGCTCAAAAATTGATTCCTAAACGTTGCATTTACCATCTTATAAGGGTTCAGGATATTGAGTCTAAAGTCCGTCCTATTAAGTCGGTTTTGGTGGTCAAGGAGTTTCTTGATGTCTTTCCTGATGAGCTTCCTGGTGTCCCTCCCAAAAGGAAAATAGATTTTGGTATAGACATCTCCCTGATACACAACCCATTTCCATTCGCCCTTATCGTATGGCCCTAGCGGAGTTAAAGGAGTTGAAGGACGAATTAATGGATTTATTAGAGAAGGGTTTTATAAGGCCTAATAAGTCACCTTGGGGTGCACCAGGGTTGTTTGTAAGAAAGAGAGATGGCTCACTTAGAATGTGCATCGACTACCGGCAACTCAATAAAGTTACTATAAAGTACAAGTATCCATGTCAAGGATAGATGGCCTATTTGATCAACTACAAAGGGCTAGTCATTTTTCTAAGATTGATCTTCGGTCCGAATATCACCAAATGAGGGTAAGGGAGTGTGATATTCCTAATACGACTTTTCGAACTAGATATGGGAATTTTGAATTTGTAGTGATGTCATTTGGATTAACTAATGCACTAACGATATCTATTAATCTCATGAATAGGGTCTTTAAACCCTACCTTGACAAGTTTATGGTAATCTTCATAGATAACATGTTGATTTAGTCCTGAAGTGAAGAAGAGCACGTGAATCATTTGAGGGTAGTCTTGCAAATTTTGAGGGATGAGATTTGTGAATGGTTTCTCTTCAATTGCTTCTCCTTTGAAAAAATTGGCATAAAAGAAGGCTAAATTTCTTTGTACCGATGAATGTGAAAGGTGTATTCAAACTTTGAAAGACAAGCTTACATCCACTCTTATTTTGGCTCTACTAAAAGGGTTAGAAGGGTTTGTGGTTTATTGTGATGCTTTAAGGGTTGGTTTGGGGGTGTGTGTTGATGCAAAGTGGCAAAGTCCTAGCATATGCTTAGTAACAACTAAAGGTGCATGAGCGTAATCATCCCACCCATGATCTTGAATTGGCGGCCGTGGTATTTGCTTTGAAAATATGGTATCACTATTTATATGGGGTTCATGTAGACGTATTCACTGATCACAAAAGTATCCAATATGTGTTCACACAAAGGGATCTCAATTTGAGGCAAAGAAGGTGGTTAGAACTCTTTAAGGATTATGACAAGAGTAAGCACTATCATCCCGACAAAGTTAATGCATGGACGATGCTCTAAGTAAAGTGTCCATGGAAAGTGTAGCTCATATTAATGATGGAAATAAGGAATTGGCTAGAGAAGTTCACCGATTAGCTAGGTTGGGAGTTAGGTTGAATGAAGTTGAAAATAGAGGTGTAGTGGTTATTGATGGTTTCAAATGTTGTTTGATTGAAGAGGTCAACTCCAATCAAGACCTTGACCCTGCCACGATAGAATTGAAAGCATCGGTGAAGGATAGGTTCATTTCGGTGGTTAAGGGTAGGTTACTTTCTTGTATTAAGGCCCAGCAATAGATTTCTTAGGGTTAGATTTACTACCTTATCAGGGTTCGAAAATATTGAGTCAAAATTTCCTCTTATTGAGTCAATTTCGGTGATCAATGAGTTTCTTGATGTTTTTCCAGATGAGGTTCCTAATGTCCCTCCCTAAGGGAAATACGTTTTGGTATGTACCTACTCCCGAATAAACAACCCATTTCCATTCCCTCTTACCGTGTGGCCCTTGGGGATTAAAGGTGTTAAAGGACCAATTGAAGGATTTATTAGAGAAGGATTTTATAAGGCCTAGTAAGTCACCTTAGGGTGTACCAGTGTTGTTTATAAGAAAAACAGATGGCTCACTTACAATGTGCATCGACTACCGGTAACTCAATAAGGTCACTATTGATGTGTTGTCAAAATATAGCACATTTGATACCCAAAACAAGGAATTTTGTGAGTTCTTAATGCGACTTTTTATGGTTTTGATGTGTTTTTGTGTTAATCTTGCAGAAAAGTTAGGTTGGCATGTTTTTGAATGCAGATTTTGCTGAAGCATAGGCCATACGAGCCCACCGACGAGTGGTAGGTCACGCTACGAGTCGTAGGGTGTGTCGTAGCAAGAAATAGAGACAAAAAAAATCAAAAATCTGCCAAGTGAAGGTCATTCCTACAAGGACATCCTACAAGTCTTATGACACGCTACGACTCGTATAGGTGGACTCTTAACAAGAATAAGAGAGCCAAAATGTTGGACCAAAAATTGAAGATCAAGACTACGAGATGAACATATGAACCATAGCCCAAGCAGCGACTCGTACCAGTGGGTTGTACCAGTTGAGTCCAAGATGCCATGAACCTAATACGAGACCTCGATTACGACTCAGAGGTCACCCTACAAGTCAAATCTGCGAGGTATACCAGCTGCCAGCTATGTTATGTACATAATTTTTAGGGTTTATTTGTACACACTATAAATATTTAAGTTAGGTTTTCATTTCATATCAGACATAGGGGAGACATTGGTGAATCACTTTTGAATCTTTTCTTAGTTTTTTAGAGTAATTTATTGTTCTCTATTGGAAAACCCATTTTGGGGATCGCAAATCTTGCCTTGTACTCATTGTTGATCAATAAAGCTTGTGGGTTTGCAACTTGTGGTGCCTAATTTCTTCATTGTTATTGGTAAAACTCTCATTTATGTCTTGTATGTGCTTTTTTGCTTGTTTTTCCTTAGCCATGAGTAGCTAAGCACCCATAACTTGGGGTTGTGGGAACCATGGGTATTTGACTTGAGATAACCTAGGTTAACTGCATTTCTATGATTGGGGTTTTGCATGTATTGTCTTTTTCCCTTCATTATTATTGTTGTTTGGTGGTTGCCAACACCAAACCCTGCCTACTATCACGATTCCGACCAAGGTAATGACGAATAGGAAAAAGGGATATAGATGACAGAATTCGATTGATGAGTTCTTTTCTAATCAGCCAAGCCTGACCAAGGGGAGGTTGACTGGGACAGTAGGTAACGGTTAGTTGGCATGCCAAGGTTGCCGACCAATCACCATGGTGAAATTTGACCTTCACCTTCACAAGAGGGCTGGAAGAACCTAAGTTACCGTCCTACATGCAAATCACCAATTGTAGTTATGTTATCTAGGGTAATCGAGTCAATGAACCATGATGAACACAATTCACAAGTTGTCCCCAAAATTGAATGTTTCCTCGCGTTATAGTTAGTGTTTGTTTTATTTTATTTTTGAATCACAAACCCCCTTCCTCTGCACCCCCCATTTAGGGATTTTAGTTATTGATGCTTGAAATGATTAGTAGTGAAGTCTTGTAGTCAAGCCCTGTATTCCCTATGGATTCGACCCAAACCTTTCATTAGGTTAATTGCTGACAATGACCGCTTTCTTATTGGAGCGTGAACATCAAATGTTATCGTCAAAAATTATGGCGCCGTTTCTGGGGAATACGGCTAGGTTTTGATTTGATTTCACTATTAGTTAATTCTAGTATTGATTTCTAGAGTCTTGTGTACTTTACTTTTATTTTTTTCTTGTTGTTTTATTTTATTTGCATGGTGTACTAGGTTATATGCCCAACACAAGGAGAAAAGACAATCCCTTAGCTCCACTCAATTCAGACATCCATCGACTACCAAGAAGAATGGCTCCAGTCAATAAGGATATCGAGCTTGAGGAGGATATCAATACGAATGAGGACATGGGAAAAGAGGAGAATCCACAACAAAGGGGCCATAGCTCAGGGGCTTCAATGAGAATGCTTATGGATAAAATCAATATCAATTGAACCCTATGGCTATAGACGTTATCGGTGCCATAGTACTATCTCTTTTACTAGCAGATACTAAGTTCACAGTATCAAGTGGATTGCTCCAAATGCTCCAAAATCACGGACTATTCATAGGGCTACCTTCGGAAGATCCCCATCGTCATCTTCAAAATGTGGTGTTTGTTTGTAAGAGTGTCATGGGGACACAAAACCTTCCTCTTGATGCTGTGGGTTTAAGAGTGTTTTCATTGTCATTGACTAGCAATGCAGCTGTATGGTTGTCCTAGCTTCCTTCGGGTACTATCACAAGTTGGGCTGAGCTTCAAAGAGTATTCCTTGAAAGATATTTCCCAAGATCTAAGAAGTTGAAGCTCAAGGACCAAATCAACAACTTTGAGAAATTGCCGGGTGATTCTATTAGCATAACATGGGAAAGGTTTACTTATGCTTGAGGATGGTCCCTAATCACAAGATTGTTAATGATGCGTTGGTTGTGATTTTCTATTGGGATCTTGATGAGAATAGTCAAGCTTGCACCGGCACAATTTTGGGAGGCATGTTCTTAGACCAACCTTTTGCATTGATAGCCGCAAGGATGGAGCAAGTGGTCAAAACAAATAGAACATGGGGTCATCGAGAGCAAGTTGTGATGAAACCTTCTTGTGTAGTCAACACCAACAATGAGCAAGCAAAGGTGAACGAGGAGATCACGGAACAACTTGCTCAACTTCGGACAAGTATGGACTTGGTTTCAAAGTAAAACCTAGCAAGTGTCAAAGAAGTCGCCCACTAACCTCCGAAGGCTCCTATCTATGATGATCCAGTCTTTGATGAGACTTCATATTTTGTAAGCAACTAAGCTGCAGGTTTCCGGAACAACCCCCAAGGGTCCAATTTGGACTATAGGAGGCAAGGTTTCGGGAATCAAGGTCGGAACCTCAACTGTGATGGAATGTATAGAGAAAATCGGGGTAGATATTATGAGAGAGAGAGACTGCCAGATGCAGAGTGGGGAAGAAGAGAGGGCTACAGGAATGGTCCCTATGTGTCTCCTCACAACCGTGATACCAGGTCAAGCAACTCCAGGATTGAAGATATGTTCGATAAGTTGTTGAAGCGAGCCGACCACCAAGATGAGACTTTAAAGGGAATAAAAGTGGATATTTCAAGTATTAACCAAAAAATAGAGTCTCACTTGGTGGCCATTAAGTAACTAGAACAACAATTCGGCCAAGTTTCTTCACAATTGAACCAACGCCAAAAGGGCACCCTACCAAGCAATACGGTTCAAAACCCAAATAATGAGGGGCATTGCATGGCAGTGATGATTATGAGTGGCAAGAGCACTGTAGATCCCCCTATGCTAGTAATTGTGGATGAAGTTGAGGAGAAGGGTCTTAGTGGTGAAGTTATGGTTGAGGGAGTAGATCCAAAGGTTGTTGTGATGCAGCAAGAAGAGGCAAGGGAGCATGAGAAATTAAAATCAATTCCCAAACTCCCTCCTCCTTTTCCTCGAAGGCTTAAGAAAAAGGAAGAGAAGGGAAAATTCAAACACTTCCTCTCAATGTTGAAGCAACTCTCCATCAATATTCCCTTTCTAGAGGCCTTGGAGAAAATCCCCGGGTATGCCAAGTACTTGAAGGATTTGGTCACCAAAAAATGCACTTTGAGACAAGATTTCTCACAAGAACTCCAACAATGTAGTGTTATTATAACCAAATGACTTGTACAAAAATGAGAGGACCTCGGCGCATTCACCATCCCTTGCACTATTGGTGATGTTGAGTTCGCAAGAGCATTGTGTGACTTAAAAGCGAGCATCAACTTAATGCCTCTTGCTATATTCAAAAAGCTTGGCCTTAGTACTCCTACCCCAATAAGAATGAGGTTGCTTCTGGCAAATCAAATGATAAAAAGCCAGAGGAATCCTTTTGGATATGCTTGTTAAAGTTGATAAATTCATCTTTTCAGCGGATTTCATGATCTTTGACTGCAAAGTTGATTTTGAGGTGCCCATCATCTTGGGGAGACCATTTCTAGCCACTGGGAGAGCCCTAGTGGATATGGATTTAGGTCTACTGCGGTTTAGGGTAAATGATGCAAAAGTCATGTTCGATATTCGCCAATTCATGAAACACCTAAATGAGTGTAAGAGTGAGGTATGGACCCTTGATGATAGTTAATGAAGAACGATGACAAAGTCGAGTTGCGACATTAAACAAGGCACTTCTTGGGAGGCAACCCAAGCATTGTTGATAAGTGTTGGTTTGGTTTAAGTGTTTTTCATTGGTGAGATTTTTAGGTAGAAGTTGTGAGTTTGTTTTTATGTTGAAAGACATTAGTGCAGTTGTAATTTCTGGGAATTGTTGTACTTTGAGATTTGGTTTGCATGTGAAAATGGAAGAACTGAAGATCTAAAAAATGGCACTTGAAGTAGCCTCTAAGATCAGGCCTACAAGTCGTAGTCCTCACTACGTCTCATGGTTATGCATCATAGAGAGAATCAGTGAGTATCAGAAGTTGGCACATACACTACGAGCCAACCTTACGATTCGTAGAGTCTACTACGAGTCATAAGAGGGGTTTGTAATGCCCAAGTATAATTCCTAAATTTTTATAAATGTTGGGTCTGCTACGAGACCAGGACCTATGAGTCGTAGGGAAACCTATGACTCGTAGTCGCGGTCTCGTAGCCTTGATCTGTAGTTTTAACAAAGCTAACCCGGTTTCATTTAAAACGGGGTCATAATAAAATTTGACCCCCCATATTCATTTTACAAACCCTAAAAGCGACAGAAAACCCCCTTTCATCACCCACATAATTTTTTTGATCAAAATCCCAGCACACTACGTCATTTTCCAGCGAAGATTCCGGCGAAGTCACTATTGTTAGGGCTTACAACTTGATTTTGAATTTCTTTCGCTTTGGTTTACTTCTCCAATCGATCGGTAAGCTCCATGGTTAAATTTTGTAATCTTTTGTGTCGAGCTTATTCCCTATATGAATATGTGCTTGGTTTGATCATGTTAAATCATGCCATATAGTGATTATTGAGCTGGACCTGTAATCTAGGGTTTTTAGGCTTTGAAGAGTTGAGTTGTGAATCGAATCATGTTGAAATTCCTGAATAGGTGATGTGAATGCAAAAATTATAATTCATGGGATGTATTGTGTGATTGTTGCAGACTCATGGTCTAAATTATTATCGGAATCAAATTTAGGAGGTGTGGGTGTAATGCTTACGCATTAACTTGTGGGATTTGTTTGGAATGTTTTATAGTTGTCAAGTGTGAGTTTGGAAAGTTTGTTGTTGTCAGTGTGCTTGACATACTGTGAAAATGGTTTTTACTCTTAGGGATGATGGTCGTCTTGAATCTCTGATGTTATTTTGGAATTGATCATGTGCCAAGTATTTGGATATTGTTATTGTGTGCCAAATATATTGAATTGTGTGGTTGATTTGTTGCTTTGTGTAGGAAAATGTTAGGCACTAAAGATGCCTTCTGCAATCAGCTACGAGGTACTCGTACGACTCGTAAGTCCCTATACGAGTTGTAGTGGTCCCTTGTGGCAAGCATCAGTCATATGTGATTCCTTTAAGTTTCTCATACGAGACTCACATACGACTCATAATGCTTGCTATGACTCGTAGTGAGGGTCTCGTAACCTCATCTGAGTTCTGAAAAATATTTCTAAGAATGGGTACGAGCCCAGCCCTACGAGTCGTAGATGTGTCTTGTATCTGAGATCAGAAAGTATTTT
Organism: Solanum medicagineum; assembly: GCA_026153255.1. Taxonomy (NCBI): domain Eukaryota; kingdom Viridiplantae; phylum Streptophyta; class Magnoliopsida; order Solanales; family Solanaceae; genus Solanum; species Solanum medicagineum. Next base: position 27,127 of record JAPFFP010049748.1, read on the forward strand.
AGAAGGCATACTAGTTCTACGAGGCTAGTATACAACTTGTAGGTTACCCTACGAGTCGTAACTACACTCGTATCTGCAAACCTGTAGTTGCATCGGTGAATATCTACTTTTGATTTGTTTTTGTTTCTTATTCTTTGTTATGTGTTTTAATGGATCAAACATATTGAACTTATCTATTGCTATTTGGTTGGCTTGCAGATAAAATGTCCCCAAAAGACAAATAGGCAATTCAAACTCTCCACGGAGGTTGATGGATGAATCCTCCGAGACTGAGCAATCCGAGGGCTCTGTGGAAGTCCATAGAGTCAAGGTAGACCCTGAGGCCAATAGACCCCAGCCCCAGGCGCTTGCAGCACAAACGCCCATGGAAGTTAGCAGTTCCCCCTAGTTTAAAGAGGAGGAAAAATAGGGTAATGGGGACGGGTCAAATAGCAACCTATCTCAAATAAACCCCTTACACTTAGGTTCACAGTCGGAGTTAGAAAGCACTTTTCAGCAGGAAGAAGCCCATTATAAGCCCCCGATCGATCCCAGATGGTGTATTGCAGGCATGAAAAAAATATACGACTAGGGGTTGGAGCTTAAGGGGAAAGGCAAACCTGTCCGCCAGTTTCATGAGGAGTCCAGATTAAATGCCTCCTGATTAGACAGAGTGCCCGGATTGGATGCTGGGTTGGATGAGCATGGACTACGGTGGACCATACAGCAGTTGGGCAAATATGCCCCTTATGTAGCCCATGAGTTCTATGTGGCATATCTTGCTACACTTCGCCTGGGGTTGCCGAAGAATAAGAAGTTGATTGAGTAGCCGAGGCTATGGGTGGTGATAGTCTGAGGGAGAAACTGATATCTCGGAGGAGATGATCCGATGAGTACAGTTTGGACCCACTTATAGAGTGCCTCAGTCTACCACGGAGTACAATAGCCGTATTGATAAAATAAGGAGAGCAGTGACTGGGAAGGTCATTAGGGCTAGGACAGAGTTGCTACGGTGGATAGCCAGTTAAATCTGCGAGGTGGGTGTCAAGCCGACGTGGGTCACAAACCACGCAGATCCTATAGTTAAAGCCCACCTCTCATTCTAGGCTAAGTTTTTGTGGTCCATTATCCATTGGCGTATTAGGCCAACCTTCACAGATAATGTGATCACCCTAGAGAGAGCCGTATTGTTTGCTAGCATTCTAGTTGGCTATGCCATGGATTGGGCTCGGATCATTTCAGAGCAGATTTATGAGGCTGCGGTTCGGGCGAACACCTCACTGCCATTTCCAATTCTGATCCATCGACTATGCAGTGCAACAAGTGTTCCTATCAACCCTCACTGGGATCCTCATGTAGAGGACACACGCACTATAGATCCCATCCTGATAAAGGCTAATGAGAATCCGGTGGCTTTACCACAAGCAGCTCCTCCAGCTATCTTAGAGCCATTTCCGGTAGAGCCTCAGATTCCAGGCTCAACTCCAGCTAATACCGACACTACTCTGGCTACTATAGAGCCTACACTAGCTGTTGAGATCGAGTCTACACCATCCTCCAGCACTCCAGCATCAGCAACAACTACTTTACAGCTTGGCCCTTTTTTCTTTGCTGTTGTATTTCAGGCTTTATTGTGCAAGGTGGCTGTAGCAAAGGGCAGGCTACATAAGTTGTCAGCACGGGACCAGGCATTGAATGATCGGATTGTTTGAGACTCCAAGGAGAGAATGAAGACATTTAGTTGATTAGAACATCCCAGCGGTAGATGCCCGGGTTGATGCGTTTGAGACTAGAGTCCATAAAAGGCTTGAGGGAGCTAGGCCTGCCGATGCGAGCGCAGTTACTGAGGAGTTGGCCAAGTTCAAGGTTGACTTATTACAGATGTTGGCAGCCCATGTTTCAGCCCCATAGGTAGCACCAGTAGGTGATGAGGAATTTAATAGGCTCATCGACCATCTGGACATCTATGGGAAGAGGCTCATTGAGCATAGTGATAACCTAGAACCGACCCCGAAGAAGCTGAGACAGGTGGAAGAGCCCATACCCGAGGAGGTGGTGCAGGAGCAGCTGTTGTTGGCGGCTATACAAAGAGATCGAGCATAACACACCCCACATGGAGAGAGTAATCTGCAGAAGAGGTGGTGCCCTAGGATCCCACAGACCAGCCCAAGACCGGTGCTTGATGTACCATGATGTTTGACTTCTTTTGACCCAGTTGTAATTTTGTCATGTTGGATACTTTGTTCTATTGTTAGATAACCTTTTTATTATGTTGCTTTTTGGATGTGTTTAGATATTTTTAAGTTGGATGTTTGTTTCAAATATTAGTTTTAGATGTTGGTTTTTGATTTCTATATATCTATGTTATGTTTGCGTCTGTCCGTATTTTGCTTGTTTTCACTTTGAGGACAAAGTATCCTGTTTTTGTGGGGTGGTGGAACTTATGGATTAAGGTGAAGTCTGAGTAGCCTCAAGTCCATAACTTCCCCTATTTTTTATCCTAAGATTTTCGTGTCGTGTTTCTTTTTCCTTGTGGATGTTTAGTTTTCTGTTGAACTGGTATGTTTAGGTAGTGTAGATAATGGGTAAATTCATAATAGTGTTATCTATTGGCATATACATAATTTTTAGATGTGTTTTTTTTAAAGTTTTGATGAAAATTTAGGTACCCTAAAACTCTTTGAGGTTGTTATTAGTGATGCATTCATACATTTTTGAGTATCTAGCAATTTTTGTTCTCATATTGTGAAGGTAAGCTGAGACTGAAAACATGATCTGTGAGTCTATACTTGAGTGTGGATGCAATTGCCATGTGTGTTGTAAGCTTATTTTGCTGCATTAATGCATCTTGTATGGACTCAAAACTTGCCTTGTTACTTTAAGATTGGTTTGGTGATGCGATGGATATGGAAAGGATCTTAGGCCTTTGTTCCTTGAGCGAACCCACTTTTATCCTAAATGACCCACCAAATAAGTGAGTGAATCCCTTGTTCCAAAATTTTGAGCTTATCATTTACTCTTTCTTTATTGATACCTTGCTAACTTAACCTTGTTTGACGAAATACCGTGATTGAGGCTAAAGGCCTAAATTAAAGGTGGCTGCAGTTGGTGGCCCTGGTTTGAGACATAGATATTGTGCACTTCACCTCAGGCTAAAAGCCTAAGTTAAGTGTGGCCCTTATTGTGGTAAAGTAATAATAATAAGGTGGTTAGTTGGAAAATCAAGAAAGAAATGAAAAAGCATGAACCTAGTGAAGAAAAAGAAAAGAAAAGTGCCTTGAGTTGAGAAAAAGTAACAAACAAAATGAGTTTGAAATCGAGGTATAGCTAAAAAAAGAGAAAGAAAGCACTCGAGAAAAATTCAAAACAAGCGAATAAGGGTGGATTGATTAAAAGGGGTTGGATTATGAAAGCAAAAAGTGTGGTGAAACAAGGATAGCATTTAGTCACTACGTGCCCAAAGTACCATACCAAAGCACCCTGAACCTATGTTACAAGCCTGTAAGTTCTAAAGTGTTCCAACCCCACTTTATCACCAAACCAGAAGATGAGTATAGAGGCAAGCCTATGGAGTTAGTCAGTAAGCATTGAATTTCAATTGTGAGAGTGAGACTGCTTCCTCAGTCCCTGAATTCTAAATGCTTTTGAGTGAGTATGAGGGACTTCTTTCTAGTAAGGGCATTTGAAATACTTGAGTAGCATATGACTATACCAGATATTGTGGACGATTGATGCTCCCTAGCTTGTCATAGTTGGGTTGCCAGGTATCTCATTATGTTCTTGTTCGCTTAATAACTTTGCAATCCTATTTTGAAAATAGTAGTTGGGTACTTGAATCAAAGGAGTTGTTGCATATGCCATTAGTATAGCTGCTATGTATTTCTCATTGTCTGCATAGATCGAGTCATCGCTTGAGGACAAGCAACAATTCTAAGTTGAGAGTGTTGATGTACTATCTAAATACAATACATTTGAAGCCTAAAACAAGGGATTTTGTGAGTTCTTAACATGACTTTTTATGATTTTGATGTGTTTTTGTATTAACCTTACAGAAAAGTTAGGTTGGCATGATTTTGAAGAAAAGTTGCAGATTTTGCTGAAGCACAGGGCACACGTGCCCACCTACGAGTCGTATTTGCGACGTACTAGTTGCCAGCTGTCTTATCTACATAATTTATAGGAGTTTATTTGTACACACTATAAATACTTTAAGTTAGGTTTTCATTTCATATCAGACATAGAGGAGACATTGGAGAACCATTTTTGAATCTTTTCTTAGTTTTTTTTAGAGTAGTTTATTGTTCTCTCTTGGAAAACCCATTTTAGGGATTGCAAATCTTGCCTTGTACTCATTGTT
>JAPFFP010049753.1:0-31461 GCA_026153255.1 Solanum medicagineum
TGCTCCAAGTCTTGCAAGACCAAGAAAATGGTCTTGTGAGCTAATTGAAGGGGTATTTATAGACTAACAATTTTTTTTAAAATTGCCCATAAGGGCCTCTTGATAGCTAGGCACTCAATTAAGTCCCAAACTTTTATAATTTAATCCAATTAAGGACTTTCGAAACAAATCTTTAAATTACCCTTCCCACAACACTCAACTCCTATAATTATGCACCATAATTAGTTTAAGAGCAATTTACACCATATTTACGAAATTTTCCATGAGACCATTTTACCTCAATTAAATTATTTACGGGGTCTAACAGACCCAAAAAAAAAAAAGCAGATTTGTCTCCAAGTTTTCTCTCAACTTTTCTTAACTTTGTAAAGTAGTTAAAAGGGACTTCTAGAGTTCTTGGATAAGCCATACACCTTGAAGTAAGTGGTAAGTAAGTTTACACATGTTTTTAGTATGGTTTTCTTATGAAAAACAAGAAGTATATGCTAGTATGTTGTGTTGGAAATTCTGGACAGCTTGTGTGCTAAGGATTCTTGTGAACTTTTCTTATAAATTGAGAGGTTTTTCTCTTGTTGGTTGGCTTTATTATGAAGTAATACTTATGTATTTAACAAAAGTTGTTCTTAAAGTAATGTAACAAGGCTGATTAACCACTTTTACAGTCCATAAAAGTGAGTCCTTATATGATATCGCAATTGTGTGCTTAATATGAACTTGTGGGCTGTTGGATATTAGGCTATTGCCTCACATCCTTAATGACTGATTTGTTACTATTCTGAGACAGGTTCAAGGTTGTTTGTATGTGTAAATGTTGCTGGAGCAGTTTGGTTAGAGTTGGAATAGGTTTGAAATTGTCGACGTCGAAATGTAGCGAAGGAAGGTAATGTTATGCTGTCCATTTTTAGGTTGTGTAGAATTGTTTTGCGTTGTGCTTTCTGGGCTGTCATAAGATTGTTCTGGCACTAAAATAGTCTGTAAATGATGTGTACATGAAAATATGTATTAGAAAAATACGATTAGGGGCGGAAAGGTTGAAGGAATGCGCTAGGGTTTATAATTGTCCTCTTGCTGCCCGTATGTTGTTTTTCTATGAGATTGGACTTCTAAGGTGTATTTATTGGCTGCTAATGCTAGTTTTATCACCTACTATGTTGTAGATAAGTATTTGGAGAAAGTGAAGGTTGTCTCGAAGTAGTAACAAGGTCATACAATGAGTATGTAAGGCTACTTGTCTTCGTATTGTTTGGCATGAAACATAGATCCTTCCTTGGTACATAAAGGCACTTACCAACTCCAATACAACTATTAAATGTGTCTACACTCTTTCATATGTTCATAGGCTTCCATACATTGTCACTTTTAAATCAGCATACACACATAGATGACAAGTTACATGAGTTTTATTTGCCAAACAAAGTTCATGAGTTGTTACATTTCATACGTATTTCATTAATTGTGTAACATACTATTTTCATTGTCATATTGTCTTGTATAATTATCTACATATCACATGTTACATATACAGTCCTACAGTTCTAATATTTTGACCACCAAAAGAACCATCTTAAAGGTAATTAAGAAGTAAAGTATATTGTTTATTGATGGGTGGTAGCCCGAGGGGTGGAAGAATCACCTAGCCAGGGACGATCCTATCACGGGTGGTAGCCCGAGGGGTTAAGAAAGAACCTAGCCAAGGATGATCCCGATACAGTTTACCACTGATCAGTTGGTCATTTGTATTACAGCTGTGCACAGACTATACAATAAAGGTAAAGTAATATAAAGAACATAAAGTACATGATCTCACAGTATAACTACAGGTGGTCTCTTATGGTACACCAGAGTACAGTCTCACTTGAGTTGTTACACTCATATACAGTGTTTCCTGCCTTACATATTCAATACATTATCTCGTACTGATGTCCCTTATGGGGGACCTGCATTTCATGCTGCAGGTACAGGTGCTAGTAGATCTCCCTAGTAGGAGTAAAGGACATTTAGCTGCGGTTACCAAACTCCAGGTTGCTTCGGGGCTTTTTTTTATGTCTCGAGCTTATATGTTTGTATTGTACAGTTTGTTGAGGCGGGGCCTGTCCTGACCCTTATCAGTTGTTTTTCTTTATCTAAAGGCTTTGTAGACTATGTAAATTAAAGTATAGTCATGTCTCGTACTTTAGACACCGTGGCCCCAACGGCCTAGTCATATGCATTTCCTTTTGGCTTGTTATCACCATTTATTTTCTTAAATACATGTCAAACATATAAATCCTTCATAATATGTACAGAAAGCGCATAGATACAGGTTGGTTCTCCCGGGCCTTATCGGCAACGGGTGCCAGTCCACCCTAATAGGATTTGGGGCGTGACAGAAGTGGTATCAGAGCGGGTCATCCTAGGGAGTCTACAAAGCTATGTCTGTGTAGAATCTTGTTTATCGATGTGTTGTGCACTACATTTATAAGCTGGAGGCTGCATGGAATTTAGGAGTTGTTACTTACTTTCATTCTTTAGATCGTGCCATAGAGCTAAGTGTAATAGGTGCATTCTGTCTAATTCTAAATTGTTTTGTACAGCAAGTATGCCAGAAACAAGGAAGAACAAAGGTAAAGGCAAGGGAGTAGAAGTGGTGGTTGGTATACCCATCTAGTTGAGGCAACGAAATGAGGTTCAAGAGGAGTCTTTATCACAGACATCTCCAACTCCTCCAATTCCTGATGAACCCGAGAGTAGTGAAAATCCCCCAGAACCACCTATTGATGCTACCATGTAGGATCTGGTAAATGCAGTCCAACTATTGACCCGTATAGTTGCTGGTCAAGGTCAAAGGCAGGAAGGTCCAGTTATAGGTATAAATGGTGCAAATAGGGCAGCTGGCACAAGGATACGTGATTTTATTAATTTGGACCCTCCATCCTTCACTGGGTCAGATCCTAATGAAGACCCCCAGGACTTTATTGATCAGATTCAATGTACTTTAGATGTTATGCACATGAGTGGTACAGAAGCTATTGAGTTAATGACATATAGGTTGAAGGGTGTGGCTATACTGTGGTTTGAAGCCTGGAAGCAATCTAAGGGTATAGGTGCACCTCTAACTACCTAGAAGGAATTCAAAGAGGCATTTCTTGACCATTATTTGCCATTAGAGATCCGAGAGGCCCATGCAGATCAGTTCATGAATCTCCACCAAGGGAATATAAGTGTGAGGGAGTATAGCCTCCAATTTAATTCCTTGGCGAGGTATGCTCCAAATGTAGTTGCTACAATGGCAGATAGAGTTCATCGATATGTAGAAAGGTTGAATATGTATCTGGTCAGAGAGTGCACCATTGCTTCCTTGAACAAAGATATGGACATAGCAAGAATGCAGGCTTTTGCACAGAAATTGGAGGATCAGAGGCAGAGGAGAAGTACACAAGAGTTGGAAAGGGGGCAGGCCAAAAGAGCCAGATCTATAGGGCAGTTTACACCACCCCAAGGTGAGATTAGGCCTCAATTTTCTAATAGACCACCTAGGCTATCTTCCTTCTACACTGCAGCCAGTGCTCCACCACAATTTCAAAGGTCTCGAAGTAATCAGTTTGGTCAACGAGGTGAAGCGCAAGGTGCCGGACAAGGGTTATTCTGCAGGACAACCAATGACTCCCAGGCAGCCTTGTAAACAGTGTGAAAGGAGTCATCCGGGTATATATTGTGTTGGGACAGATGTTTGCTATTGGTGTGGTATGCCAGGGCACATGATGAGAGATTGCCCGAGGAGACGTATGGGTGGTGTGATACAACCTACTGGGTCAGCTGTTGCATCATCGTCATCAGTTCCTCCAGCAGGTAGGGGTCAGCAAGCACCTATGGGTCGTGGTACAGGTGTGAGAGGGACATCTAGCTCTAGCAGAGTCCAGAATCGCACTTATGCATTGGGGAGTCGGCAGAATTTGGAAGCTTCACCTGATGTGGTCACAGGTACATTATCCATCTTTTCACATAATGTATATGCATTAATTGACCCTGGTTCTACACTATTCATACACCACTCCACTAGTTGCTGGGAAGTTTAAGAGAACACCCAAATTATTGAGCAAACCATTTGAAGTGTCTATACCAACCGGTGAATCTATTATGGCTAGAAGGGTTTATTATGACTGTATAGCGTGAGTCCTATTCTTTCGTCCATTAGAGCTATGTGTTTACTATTCATCTACGCTTACGAACGGATGATGTCAATATGGATACTTGAAGCTTGTTTAGGGACTCTCGGGTTCTCATTATCCATGTCACTCCTAGACCCTTGGTCCAGGTTGTGACATGGCTACAAATACATTCTCCTAAAAATAAATACAAGATAGAGCAGAATAATGGTAGAGTCACAAACTAAAGGCTCACTATAAATAACAACACTAGTCTTGAACGCTAAGTACTAGCCACGAGTCGGTAGAGGAGTGTGTCCCTACATAGTTAAGTCAAGCAGGCAAAATATGTGTTAGAATTTTGAAATGTACTAAGTATGTGAGATGCAATGCATGTATTAAATTGTAATTCCATCATTCATAAATATAACATATAGGTATGTATGAGATAGAGATACATAAGTGAGCTTAAGCATGACCAAGAAATATGGCTCAATATGCATGAAAATCAATGCATTAAAAAGCACATGTAATGAAAATATATCATAGGATAATAAACTTGTGGGAGTAGACCTTAATCGATATATAAGACCATATGAGCTATTACATAAAATCTAATGAACTCCTTCAGTTGGGAAAAGGCCAATGAACTTCCATTGGGACAAGGGGAATATACTTGCCAAGTAGATGTACAAAACATAGATACTTCGCGGATGCGTCTTTCGGAACATATGGGCTTACATGGATCCCCTAGCGTAGCTTACTAGAGCTCCTATAGTGGCCTATAGTTAGGACATTGAGATTTAGCTTTAAGGGGTCATGCTCAACTAATAGAACGAGTCCTAGTCTCAAGTCCACTTGGTACTAAGTCATCCCGTTGAATCTTTAAAGCATAACTTAGAATCATAAGTAGCAAATTATAAGAGAAACTCAAACTTAGGAACCACCAAGTGAGGATTCTCCTTTCATCTTGGGGACCTATCCTAACATCTTTAGGGCAATTGTCAACATGCTTATATCTTATACAAACTTAAATTTAAAGCTCATCTTTAATACCCTAATCATCTTCGTAAATCAAATAAAGCTTTACTTAAAATCTAGGTGGCTAGGCTTTTATGGAACAATCATAAATCGCATAAAACATAAGAAAATTTCTCTTTTTAAGGACCATCGAAAATGGCCACACTTCATCATTATTGAAACCCAGCATTGGGGTCATGATGAATAGCTCAAACATGCATGCATATAAAGAAAAATATCACAAGATATCATGAATAACATTTAGTAACTTAAGACATCATGAAATCATCATAAGCATGCATCAGTATCACTACCAAAGACAACAATCCCTACATTCTCATTCTCAAGATTCAAGGCTATTCCTTTCACACTGCTGGCAAATTCAACCATTTCCCCATCTTGAATTTCGTTCAATCTATAAACACGTGCAATCCCATCTCCAATTGAGACCACTCGACCGATTTCATCCACTTGAAATTCATGTAAAAGTTGCTATTTCGACTTTCTCATAGACTTGTTAGTTTGGGGGGCCCAAATAGAGAGGCAGGAGATGCAGGAGCCACCAGCCGGATCGACTAACAAATGATAAGCCAGAGAGAGGGGCTCATTCGACTAGTTATTTATAAATTCTAGAGCTCAGGGGAAGGTTTGGAACCCTAGTAGCAGAATGGAATCAGTTTACCGGGCTGACTCCCATGCCAACACGAGTTATTTAACTTATCACTACCTCGTAAGGGCGTTGAGAATTGTTTTTTTTGCTCTAGTTTTGCTTATCTTTTGCAGATATGTCTACTTTCTCTCCTTTGATTTACGGCCCCCAACTGGAGCTATTGGTTGTCAGCTCTGGGCTCTTAGCCAATGGTTACCGTCAAACCCTTCGACGGATCACTCTATAACCAGAATAGGGCTTTGGACTTAAAACCACCCACTTTTAGAAGTCTAGAAGGCGGTGCCTAAACTAGTCGGACTTGCTTGAGTCGATAGGCTTACAGACTTCTCTGTCTATTCAATTTGTTTTATTGCAGACTCTTCCCCATGCCTATTTCTTCCTCCGGCCCTCGATAGACCGAAACCTCTGATTTCGGTACTTAGGCCAACCTAGTAAGAAATTGCGTAAAAGAAGAAGGATCGTAAGTAACAAAAGTGCAAAAGCTGGAGCTTCTTATATAGATATAAGAAAAATTGCATATCGTATAGTATATAAAAGAGAGTCACGTGCTCTTTAACGACCTTTAAAGAAAGAGGGTTCAGTCATCGGTTTGAATCTGAATAAGAGCTTTCTTTTTCTTCTTTTTTCTTGAGAAAAGGTTCCCTCCTACAATATCATGATTGGGTCGACCATGCCAGATCATGAGTGAATAGAAAAGAAATGTACATAGTTGTTCCAGCTGAAATACTTGGAATAATTCTACCACTTCTACTAGGAGTAGCCTTTTTAGTGCTAGCTGAACGTAAAGTAATGGCTTTTGTGCAACGTCGAAAGGGTCCTGATGTAGTGGGATTGTCTGGACTATCTTAAACATGCGTGGACCTGGAATAACTATGCATAGATCACCTCTAATTGTGTGGTCTATTCTAATGACAGCATTCCCATTTTTATTATCACTTTCGATACTGGCAGGGGAAATTACCATTTTATTAACCAATCGAAACTTTATCGGGCAGAATTAAATGATTACGAGATAAACAGTGAGACAAAGGAGAGCACTTAAATGAGTCAGCCAAAAAGAAAGACCACCAAAAGTAATGACCACCAAGATAGGCATAGTAATTCAATCTTTTGATCTCCCATTTTTAGAAAACCTTTTTTGGGGACTTCTGCCTTACACATGCAAGATTGGATTGCCTGAATCGCGAGTCTAATATACTATGTTACGATCACCTCATATTGATAAAAAGGTCCAGAGAAATTTTTTTCTGAAAATCAAGAAAGAACTTCTGGTCATAAAAACAGAACGGCGCCCTCTACTTCTACTTCTAACTAAAGGCAAACAGCCGGCATTGCAAGCAAATAGAAAGACCTCGCCCGTTTGAGCTGAAACTTTTTTTTTAGGCTTCTTGTATTCGTGTGTGAGGCTAGCCTCTACCCGGAAGTCTTCGAAGTCAGGTTCATGTTCACTCCTTTTGATTGGATTCTTCTATCATTGTATTTTCGGTCTTAGAAGTGGTGAAGCGGTTGTCCGATTGATGAGTAGTCCATGGCAATTGAAGGTGTTTTCAGGTCTATACCCATAACCCTCTTGTCTAGGGGCTAAAATTGATGACTCAAAGCCTATCATATCCGTCTTGGAGTCCCCTCCCTCAAAAGATTGTCGAACTTCACGATTATTTATCCATATATGGGTAATCTCTTACGGTCAGAGAAGAAAGGATCTCCATGAAAGCAGGAGGTCTTAAACATTAGTCTGTCTTCAAATGCGGGAAGGGTAGACATTCAGTTCGATGCTGACAGGCTCCTACATATTAATGTGAATTGATTGGGAAAGTTGGTTCCGTAGCATTAGAAGCTTAGTCCCAGCATGCCAATCCATCTCGTATAACAGTAATAGGAGGTGGTAAGTAACTTCCAGGTGGATTGGAACAATCTTACCATCCTATTTAAGAAAACACCCTACAGGCTCGGGATTAAACCGTCTCTTTAAAATTCAAAGTGGATATTCCTGCGTGAATCTCAGCAATTACTTGTTTTGATTCTACATATAATAACTTAAGGAACTCAAAGAAAAGGTAAAATACTTAAAAGGTAACTTTATGGGTGGAAGGGTACCCATAAATTAACTCACATATCTTGGTAAAAACATGGGAGAATCAGACCTTGAAGTCTTGGAAAGATTCTTGGAAACCTTAATTCTTGGCTTGCCCTATTTTGAGATAGTTTGCCTCATAGAAAATTTAGAATTGGAATATTGATTAAAGAGTAGTGTCTTAGGGCTTTAAGCTTCTTTAGGACCATTTTTCAATCCCCAAATGACATAGTTTAGTAATAGTATTGATAGAATTCACCAAACTACCCCTCATATAAATTGTCGAATTCAACCTACGAAACCCTATTTATGCGCAGTCGGTCAACACACAGGCAGTAGGTCCCGTTCATCTAGTAACACATCTAAAATCCTTGAAACTGACTTTTGCTGGACCCTAAACCACATATCTAAAATCCTTGAAACTGACTTTGTTAGGGCCGTGTAACCACCTACGGGTCGTGGTTCGACTCATAAAATTCTTTCACACTTAGCTATTTTTTCTTATTTCTCTTGGCCTCATTCCATGAAACTCCCAATGGGTCGTACCTTATTTCATGGACCGTCTAGTAACACGTAGGTCACCTTCCCGCAAACTTCAAATTTCATTCATGTCTGATAGGCTCACTCACAACCCCACCTATGGATCGTAATATATCCTACGGGCCGTCACTTGGTCCATGCGTTATCCCACACTTGAAAGCTTTTCCTATTCCTGAAGTCTCATATTTAAGGGCCAATCACATGGGCTGTAAGTACACCTATGGGCCATAAGTTGCCTTCATGAACTTGACTTCACGTCATTTTCTGGACAACCTTTCTGCACTCTAGGATCCCAAATTGGGGGTCATTACGATATCTCTCCCTTGGGAACGTTCACCCCCAAATATACTTAAAGACAGGCTCTAAAATCTAAACTAGCAGCAAGCAACCCAGTATGCATGCAAAAATGCAAGTTAAACATCATTTCTCAAAATTTTCAAAACTCGCTTTCAAAACATGTCTCAAACAAGTCCATAAACATCAAAATAAATGCATACATCATGAAAAACTAAAATAAATGACATTTGAGGTTTTCGGAAGAATTTCTTAATACTTTGGCTTGAGTAGAGTGGAATAGACGTGAACATTTCATCATATCAGCTTCCACTTCCCATGTAGCACCCGTAACTTGTTGGTTTCTCCAAAGCACTTTGATGAATGCAACTTCTTTGTTCCTTAGCGTTTTCCCTTGCTAGTCTAGGATTTCAATCGATACTTCTTCATAGCTCAAATCCTCTTCTATATTCACATCATGCAAAGGACTATAGAACTTGGATCACCTGTGAATTTCCTCAACATCAACACATGGAAGACTAGATGAATCAAATGCAACTCATTGGGTAAATCCAACTTATATGCCACTTTTTCCACTCTTATCAACACTTTGTAGAGTCTCATATACCTAGGGATCAACTTTCCTTTCTTATCAAATCGGATCACACCTTTCACTGGAGACACCTTCAAGCAGACCCAATCACCAACTTGAACTCAAGTTCCTTTTTTCTCACATCAGAGTAAGACTTTTGTCGGTTTTGCACTGTTTATAATTTCTCTCTTATGCTTTTAATTTTCTCCATAGCATTCATTACCAAGTATAGTCCTTTTAATACCACCTTACCAATTTCGAACCACACTATGGGCGATCTACACAATCTACCATACAATGCCTCAAATGGTGCCATCCCAATACTTGCATGAACTCTAGTGTTGTACGCAAACTCGATAAGTGGAAAATGCTCATCCTAACTCTCCTTAAACTCCAACAACAAGCTCTCAATATGTCTTCCAATATCTGAATAGTCTTTCAGCTTGTCCGTCGGTTTGGGGATAAAAAGTATTACTCAACTTCACAGTGCCAAGTCCTTTTTGGAAAAACTTCCAAAAATGAGAAGTGAACTAGACTCCACTATCTGATATGATGGACAATAGAATCCCATGCAATCTCACCTACTCTTGAATATATAAGCAGGCATAGTCATCCACATAGAATGTAGTCTTGATCGATAATAAACGAGCCAATTTTGACAAGTGGTCAACTATCACACATGTGGAGTCAAAATGCTTTTTGGTCTTCCCCAAACCAACTTTTACGGTTCGTAAGGAGGATCTCAACTTTGAAGATAAAGGTAAGTGATTATAATTATGTTTTTAGTAAGGTTTATTCATGAAAATCAAGAAGTATATGATAGTATGTTATGCTGGAAATTCTGGGCAGCATGTGTTCAGAAAATTGCTGCACCCTTGCCTTTTGTTTTAGTGGCTTTTATATGGTTTGGGGGCTGTATCATGAAGATAATTTGATGTTCTTAACATGGTTTGAGTTATAGATTAAACCCTAAGGTTGCATCCCTGATTTTGGTTTCATTTAAGTGATGAGTTTTATTGTGCTATCTAAGTGTAATGTTGATTAGAATTTGTGAGCTGTTGGATAGAAGGCTATTAGCTCACGTCCTTCATGACTTCTGGGGTGATGTTCTAAGACTATTTTAGCATTTTTTATGTGTATAAATGTTGTTGGAACAGTTTGGTTAGAGTTGCAAAAGGTTTGGAATTGTCGACGTCGAAATGTAGCAAAGGGGATAACGTTATGCTGTCCATTTGTATGTTATGAAGAATTGTTAGGTGTTGTGTCTTGTGGACTATTGTAAGACTACTAAGGGTCTAAACAAAGATGTATATGAAATGTACATAAGAATGGTTGCAAGAAAATATGATTATAAGTGACAAGATTGAAGGAATGCCTTTGGGGCGATAGTTATTAGCTTGCTGTCTGGATATTAGTTTTTTTTTTTGATATTGGATTGACTAGAAGTATTTTGTTGCTGCTAATACTAGCCTCGTTGCATAATATGCAGTAGACAAGTATTTGAGTGAAAAGCAGCCACTCCAAAGTAGTAATGAAATCATACAACGAGGTATGTAAGGCTACTTGATTTTGTATAATTTGGCATGAAATATAGAGTCCTCCTTGGTAGGTAAAGGTAGTTAATTGCCAACTCCGACACAACTATTAACCGTGTCTCCATTTTTTTTACATGTTCATATGCTCCTGTACAAAATCACATTCAAATCAGCATATACACGTGAATACCAAGTTACATGAGTTCTTGTTGCTAAATAAAGTTCGCAAGTTGTTTCACCTCATACGCATTTCATTATATATGTAACATGCTCTCCTCATTGTCATATTGTCTTGTATGATTATATATATGTCATATGTTGTATATACTACCCTAAAGCTCCAATATTTTGACCACCAAAGGAATCATCTCTAAAGTAATTGAAAGATAAAGTATATAGTTTTTGATGGGTGGTAGCCTGGGGGGTGGAAGCATCACCTAGCCAGGAACGATCCTATCACGGGTCGTAGCCCGAGGGGTTAAGAAAGAACCTAGCCAGGGATGATCCTGATATAGTTTACCACTGATCAGTTGGTCATTTATAGTACATGATGTGCACAGATTATACAGTAACGGTAAAGTAATATAAAGAACATAAAGTATACGATCCCAAAGTATATCCAAAGGTGGTCTCTTATTCCACACCAGTACATAGTTTCATTTGAAGTTGTTACTTCATATACAGTATTTCATGCCTTACATACTCAATACATTATCTCGTACTAACGTCCCTTACCGGGGACCTGCATTTCATGCTGTAGGTACAGGTGCTCGTAGATCTCCCCAGTAGAGTCCAGGACATCCAATTGCTGTTACCAAGTCCAGGTTGTTCCGGATCTTTGTGTGTGTCTAAAGCTTATCTGTTTGTATTGTATAGTTAATTGAGGCGGGGTCTGTCCCGACCCTTATTCATTACTTTCTCTTATCTAGAGGCTTTGTAGACTATGTAAATTAAAGTGTGGTCATATCTCGTACTTTCGACACCGTGGCCCCAAAGGCCTAATCACATGCATTTCCTTTTGGCTGTGTCACTGTTTACTTGCATAAAGGCATGTTAAATTATAGAAGTCCATTATAAAATGTATAGAAAGTGCATAAATATAGCTTGGTTCTCCCGAGCCTTATCGGCAACGGGTGCCGGTTCGCCCTAACGGGACTTGGGGCGTGACAGTATGGCATGTTTTTGCATTTTATTTTTGATTTGTGGGGCTAAGCTGGTTGTGTAAATGTGTACGTTTTAGGTGCTATGGCCTCATAAGCAAGATGTGAGGTGATCAAATCCATTGAAAGGAGGCTTAGAGATGAACCCTCAAGGAAGGAGCAGATCCCCACGCTTGGTGGATCACTTGAGGAGCTCAACGTCTGACCTAACCCGGAGGATGAGAGACCACAGACTCGGGCTGCCACTAGACTTGGGTAGACCCAAGCTATTGTAGTTCATGCTCCATAATCTAATAAAGGAGACAATAACAAGAGCAGCTCCATACAAATGACTCCATCTAGAGAGGAGTAAGACTCATAGTAAGGATCCGATGACTTGTCGGAGACAGAGTCCTCTGCCGCACCATGAACATCACCATAAACTTTACATACTCTTACTAGTAGATGGTGTGTTGTGGGCATGCGAGACATATATAGAGGGCATGTAGGCTACTAAAAAGAACATGCCAGCTTGCTCCATTTATGAGGAGCCTCCAGTTATCTCAGCCTAATTAGACAATGTCCCTGGACTCCAAGACACCATCAGAAGATGTAGTCTCCAGTGGCTGACCAAACTATTATGGAGATACTCCCTGACCATGCTACGGGAGTTTTATGCATCTTATGCAACCACAATTCATAGTAGTTTTCCCAAGGAGATGAAGCCCCTTGCTCCGCCCAGACTGATACAGACCAGAGTGAGGGGCTAGCAGATGGATATCTCGGAGACCACGATCCTCAACATGTTGTTTGGGCCCGAGTTCCCAGTCCCCAGATCCATAGTAAATATTAACTACAAAGTATGGTAGACAAGGGACAGGGGTCCGATGAGAGACTAAAGCTGCAGTGCCATCTTAATGAGATGGGTGGCTGGTTTGATTGCTGAGCAGAGTCCGGAGCTTGCATGGGTAGAATCTCACTCGGAGCCTATTGTGAAGGCATCTCTCAGTTTTTCTACCAAATTTTTATGGGCACTTGTCAGATCATGAATCTGGCCGACGTTTGCAGATAACACTTTGATGACGAAGCATGCAATTCTAGTTGCCATCATCTTGGCTGGATATGAGATAGATTGGGCCAGTCTCATAGCAGAGAAAGTCCAGAAACTTCTCGTGAAAAGGACTACCTCTATCCCCTTCCTATGCTTGATCTATAGAGTCTGTTTAGAGTAGAGAGTCTACGCCAACTGGATTCACTAATGGAGGTCCAGTGTACTTTAGATTGCAGCGAAATTAAGGCCTAGGAGAACCTGATGGCACTTTGATGAGCACCGCACCAGCCAATTCCTATGCTAGAGATGTTAGACCCAGTGCCACTTCCTAAAGTTCCACCTACCACCACCACTACTCATACCATAGAGGAGAGGCCCTCATAGATTGAGACAGATGTTGAGGGGAAGCCCATTACTACTACTCATGTACCACAAGCAACCTCATCACAGACAACATCCAGGGGCATAGATTACATGTGTGCAACATCTATCTAGGCCATGGCACTGAGACTGACCCATACTGAGTCTTAGTTGACTCAATTAGTTTAGCAAATCAGGCCTTGGATCCACCAGGCCATTATAGAGTCTGAGGGACATATGTACGCATAAGCGATTGCCACTGTTCAAGACTGACTTTCCACCATGGATGCGCACATTGATGCCTTTGAGTTGAGGGTCCAACATAGTTTGAGCATGGCCTGACCAGCAGATATAACGGCCCTGTAGATGGAGATCCAACAACTCCGAGCCAAGATGACAACAATGTGGCAGTAATAGTGACACTACCAGAGACTACACTTTGGGTGCCGGTGGTAGACTTATTTATTCCTGAGGATCATACACAGCCTTCCCATGGAAGAGGCCCCATATTGATGATGATGATCTAGATACAGCGTAACTACATGCAGGGCAGACGGAGTAGGAGGAGCTAGAGTTTGTCTTTAGGTAGTTGAGGTAGAAGGCAGAGAGATGACAAGCTCGTGAGCTCGAGAAGGTGAGGGGTGTTGGCCCATCCTATCATGGTGCTACTACTGATGAGGCCACCATGCAGGTTGAGGGTGGTCAGACTCACCCACACACTAGCGCTTAAGCACCCATGTATGTTTTTTTACCGTAATACTTCATTTTGTTTTGATTGTGTGCAATGAGGATAATACATCTTTTTCCAATGGGGTATAAGTAGTTATGGGCCTTAGTGAAGTCTAAGTAGTCTTGGCCTATAACTACCCTAATTTTTAAATCCTAGGGGTTTTCTTGCATATGCTTTTTTTTTTCCTATGGATATTTATTTTCTGTTGAACCAACATGTCTAGGATGTTTAGGTAGTATTGGTGGCATATAGTATTGATGTCCGTGGCATATATGTGTTTTCGTGATTTGTTTTTCAAAAATGATACCTATAGAATATTTGATAAGTTAGTATAGATTGCAACCATGAATGCTTAAGTATGTCGACAGTGTTTGTTCTTATAAGTGAGGATAAAATTGAGATGAGAAGCATGATCTGAAAGTCAGTGTTGATAATGTAACCAGTGCCATGTGCGTGTGAGCTTAAATTTCTAAATTCATATATTGCGTTTTAATTCAGAACTTGTCGTGCTACTCTGATCAAGACTTTAGGGTAGTTGGTTAGGAAAGGATCTTAGGCCATTGTTCATAACAGTCCACTTAGCCTAAATGACCAACCAAATGTGTGAAATATTCCTTGATCCTAATGTTGAGCCTGACATATGCCTTTTCTTTGTGAAAACCTAAGTGACCTAGCCTTACTAGTTGTAAAATCCTAAAATTAGCACTGGTAGTTCCTTGAACATTGTGCAGCTTGATTGAGGAAAAAACCCTAAGTTGAGGATTGCTACCAAAAGTGGCCCTAGTTCTGAGGTTGGATAATGTGCTCCTCAATTCAGGATAAAAGCCTAAGTTGAGGGTGGTTGTAAGGGTAAAACAAAAAATGAGGGGGAAAGTTAGTGATACACAGAAAAGGAGTAAAAATCATGTACTGGGTGCAAGAAAAGTGAGTAATGCTTTAGTTATGAGCTAAAATGAAAAATGAAGTGTAAATATAAGGCAAAAAGTTGAAAAACAATGAAAAGAAAAGCACCCAAGAAAGCTTGAAATAGGACAAAGGGAGAATGGGATGAAAGTAACCATGTCGATAGGGCAAAGGTGTAGAAAAATGCAGTTTCAAGGATGTCCTTTAGTCACTATGTTCCAAAAACATCAATCCAAAGCCCCTTGAGCCTACGTTAAAAGCCTGAAAAGTCCTAAAGTGATCCTAGTCAAAGTAGTCAAAGGTCTTAGTCATGAGTATAGGGGCAAATATGGTATAGAGCATGACACATGAATTTCTTTTGTGAGAGTGAGTGATTTTGCATAGTCCCAAGGTTCTACATGAAAACATCATTGAGGGTGACATATGGGGCTTCTTTTTGTGAGGGCACTTATATTACATTGTTAACATTAGGCTTATTCAGTGATTGTGGCTCGTTGATAGTATCTCACATGTCATAGTTGCATTTTTTCATGCATTAGTCTGTAATGTTTTGCTGGATAGCTATCTGATTGTGGTTTGAAAAGTGGTGTGGGTATATGTACTTAAGTTTGAAGAGATTTAGGTCATTAGATTAAGGTTTGTATGTTATTGTGCTGCTTATATAGATTGAGTCCGTCGGTTGAGGACAAACAACAATTATATCTTGAGGATGTTGATGTGCTGTCAAAATACAACACTTTGGATGCTTAAAAATTTGAATTTTTTGTGCTCTTAATTTGATGTTAGTAGATTTGATGGCTTTTGTGTTTGTTTTGTAGGAATTTAGGGTTGCCAAAATGTTTGGGCAAAATATACAGATGTTCTTGATTTTGAGGATCCCTGAGACCCTTCACAGGCAGTAGAGTATTCTATAGGCCATGAAGGAGGTTTCGTGTACAATTCCAGTGAAGGGTAGATTTCTGATGTTTGGTCTACGAATATGCAGATAAGCCGTAGAACACATTACGAGCCGTACACCTAGTCTCGAACGTTAAGGACCAAAGAAGGAGGACTTTCTGAAATTTCATTAGACGAAACCCCCTACGGGCCATAGAAATCTTACATGCCATAAAGGGGTGTTGTAGAAGCTAAGTCCAGAATTGAAGCAACAAATTATAAAAGCCCGACTACTAGTCGTAAATCACTATACGACCCGTAGAGCACCTCGTGGAGCTTGCTAAGACATTTGTCCTATTTTTTTTGGATTTGTATTTTAAACACTATAAATAGGTTTTTAGGTTATTTTTCTAAGAGAGCAGTGAGACACAACATAGAAAAACATTGGAGAGATTAAGAAACACTTGTAAACTTTAATTTCATCTTCTAATTACAATCTTGTGATTCTCATTGAAGCTTTGGATTTTCTTGTGCTTAATTCAATTGTGTATGTGCTCTATTATGTTATTTAAATTCATTAAGTCCTGCATTTACACTAATTATGAGTATCTAAATCCACAACTGGGGTTGTAGGAACGATGAAGAACTAATAAGGTAAAATCAGATAATTCGTAGTTCTTGAAAAGTGTGCATGCATGTATTAATTAATTCTCTTTGTTTTGAATGCTTTCTAATGGTGTCCAACATTAAAACTCGCCTAGTGTTATTGACTGGATGAAGGTAGCAATGAATAGGAAAAGTGATTGATTAATAGGATTTGATTAATGTTTCTCGTCTAATCAACTGACCTGGGCGAACGCGAGGTTGTACTAGGACAACATGTAACGGTTAATAATGTCACACTACGGGGATGGACCAAATCACGTAGTGAAATTTGCCTCTCACCTGGGCCAAAGGGTTTGGTGAATTTAACTTATTGTTCTGCATGCTAGACCTAGAAACGAATTTGGTTATCAGGTGATACTAAGTTAGGGAATCTTACGGAACACAATACCCTAGTTTTTCTTCTCATTAGTTAAACACTTGTCTTAGTTTAGAGTTACTTTTACTAGTGATTATAAAAAATGCCCCTTCGGGGAGATAAGTTGGGAATAAAACCAAATTGCAAAATTGAATTCTTCTAAGTCTACCATATTTTGTTGGGTTCGACCCTAACCTTGCATAGGTTCAATATCTTGACAACGACCTCTTTAGCCTAAAAAAAGAGGTGTAGCTTGGGTGACATGAATATACATCAAGTCCAAAAATATATATCAAGAAAAGAAAATTGGTGGAATTCCAAACTAAGGGCTCACCACAAAACTACGAGTCTTTAAGCATTGGAAGAACTAGCAACGAGTTGGGAGAAGAGAAGCACCAGTTCCTATATAGCGACATCATGTATGCAAAGTATGTGTTAGTACTTTTGGAACGTACTAAGTATGTCAGATTCAATGCAAGTATGAAATTGTAATGCCATCATTCATAAGTTAAAGACTTTCATATGTGGAACAATAAGGGCAACATTAACATGAGCTTAAGTATGCACAAGGAATAATGATCAATATGAAATAACGATGGAATTGAAGATCATATGATGGAATGAAAACCTCAACCTTAGTCATTGTGGGAATATACTATAATTGACAAATAAGACCATGTGGTATGCTACATAGAATATAACATAACCTCCTACGTTGTCACGGGGAGCCCACTTTCCAAGTGGAACTCTATCACATAGCGTGTATCATCTTATATAGCGATATAATGACCTGGTTGGTCATTTTTTACCTTATTTATAAAATTACTGTTTTACGCTTTCGTAAGTTGCTTTGATCCTATTTTAAACTATATGCATTGTTAGAATAGAAATGCTGAGTTTTAAAAGAGAAATATGATTTTTGGCCTTTTTTGAAAGGTTAAGTTGTTGAAAAAGTTAGTGTTTGTCCCATTTTGAGGTTTTGGTGTTGGATCTGAAATCCATTGATTCCACCAACTCTTGAACATCGAATCTAGTGTAGGAGAAGTTATATAATTGAATTTGGGGTTAAAATCAGGTTTTTAGGCCCACAGTTACATTTTTGGTTGTTTCTGGAGCCAAAGTTTGACTTTAGTCATCATTTGGAGTTCGGAAGCTCGGATCAAAATTTTGACAGATCCGGATGGTGAATGTAATGCTATATATGGTCTCGTCATAATTTTTAGAGTTGCCAATGGGAGTTTTAGTATTTTGACTTTTAAACATGTTTATATGACATGAATGTGAATGTGTCATGGAGACCTCAAATTTAATTTTGATTATTTCATTGAGGCCGGATCACCATTTTTGTATGGATACACATGATTTTAGTAATTGTAATTTTGGTTGAGTTTCGAGTGCCTATTTTATGATTTGTTGTTGGCTGAATTTTGCTAGTGTAAGAATTTCTCATGCATGTAATCACTCTTCTTTGCATTTGCGTTTAAGCACACATATTCACGGAGGTCTAACTCTCCACTTCTCCATATTCACGAACATTCCTCTGCATTCAAAGATATGTACTCTACGTGCGCTCCATACTCTCCACGTTGTTGCGATTCGCGTTGGCACATCATTGATGTTCCCTACCCTCCATGTTCGCCAAACTCCACCCGCATTCATAGAGTGCCCTTTTTCCCTGAACAGTGATATATCTATCAACCACTATCTTTACTCCATTTTCGAACTTTCAAATCTTTTTGGGAGATTTTAAAAGAGGAAGTTTGAATAATTTTGTTGGGTACGTGTTTCTATCACTATTGTAATTATCTTTCATAAGTATAATCTTGATGTTGTTCCTCAACCTCTTCACATGGCTATCAAAAATTTCTGCCAGAACCTCTTCATAATTCAAATTATCTTCCACCACACCCATAACATCAAAGGGCACTATAGCACTAGAGTCACCCACACACTTTCCCAACATGGACACATGAAATACCGGATGAACCATATTCATATCAATGAAATGCCGGATGAACCTAAGAAACTTCTAATGTATGATAGAGTCAAAGTTCTTGGCCAATTTCTAATCACCTCAGTCTTCTTATGATCCATCTTAATGCCATCACCCGACACTAAATGACCTAGAAAAGCAACCTCTTTCAACGAAAACTCAGATTTTTCATATGTAGATTAAAACCTCTCCTCCCTCAAGATTTGCAACAACCACCCTTAAGTGATCCACATCCTCCTCCTCAGTATAGGAATAGATCAAGATATCATCAATAAAAGTGACCACAAACAAGTCAAGGTAGGGTTCAAAGACCTTATTCATAAGATCCATGAAGATAGTCGATGCATTAGTCAACCCAAAGGACATAACCACAAACTCAAAGTGCCCATACCTAGTTTGGACTCGTCTTGGGAATGTCACACTCCCTCACATTCACTTAGTAATACCCGGACTGAAGATCAAATCTTAAAAAAGTGACTAGCCCCTTGAAGTTAATCAAAAAGATCATTAATCCTTTGTAGAGGGTACTTATTCTTTATGGTGACTCTACTAAGTTGCTAGTAATCAATGCACATTCTAAGAGAACCATGCTTTTTTTTTTACAAATAACGCCGTGCACCCTAAGGTGATTTACTAGGCCTTATAAAACCTTTTTCTAACAAATGCTTCAATTGTTTTTTCAACTTCTTCAACTCCACTGGGGTCATATGGTAAGGGGGAATATAGATGAGTTGAGTGTCGAGAAGGAGGTCTATACCCAAATCTATTTCCCTTTTGGCAGGAACACCGGGAAGCCCATTAGGGAAAACATCTAGGAACTCGTTAACCACCGGGACCGACCCTATAGGAAGGATTTTAGAATCAACATCCTAACCCTCATAAGATGATAGAGACACCCCTTAGAAATAAACTTTTGGGCTTTAATGCTGGAAATAAATCTACACTTGAGCACCACATCACAACTTTCCCACTCAAGGATAGGCTCATTAGGGAATTGTAATTTGACCCTACGGTTTCTACAATCAGTAGAAACGTAATATGCATGCAACCAATCCATCCCAAGAATGACATCAAAATCCACCATATACAATTTAACAAAATCAAAAGGCAAGATTTTATGCAAAATGAAAACGGGACAATTTCTGTAGACTCTTCTATCAACAATTGATGCACCAACGGGAGCAGACACTTCATCAGGCTCACACAACAATTTGAAACTAAAATGGAGCTTTTTGGCAACAAAAGTAGTAATAAAAGAAAGAGTGGCACCCGGATCTATCAATGCATACACGTCAAAATCAAAGACTTTTAATATACCGGTGATGACATCGGGCACCTCATCTACTGCTTGTCTCCCTTGAAGAGCCGAACCTATTTTGCCTTGGAGCACCCCTTTGTTGGCCTCCTTTTCCCTTTGGACCCGCATTTGCACCTTGGACTTATGGATGACCATCTCTACCCTTGTGTTGATTACGAGGACAAGCCATTACCCTATGGCCCACTTCTCCATAACCAGAGTATGCATTAGTGTTCTTCAAACATGGGCCATCATGGTCTCTACTACATTTTGGGCACAAAGGGTTAGGCACCACACCACCACCACCTTGGACCTTTGAATTGTCATTAGCAAACCTTCTATTAGGAGCATTGAAGTAAGCTTGGCCTTGATGAAATCGGCCACCCTTAGGACTTTGGAATTTACCTTCAAAATAGGCTCTCTTGGCCTCAACACTTCTCCTCTTCCTCAACTTTTCCCCCTCTAATCGCTTAGCATATGTCATGAGGCGGGACAAATGCATATCACTTATCAACTTGGAAACGTGACACTCCTCATTAACCAAGTCATACATACCCATCATAAATTTGTTCATCCTCAACCCCGGCTTGGCTACCAATTGTGGAGCATACTTGGAGAGTTGATTTTACTTGAAGGTATATCTCTCAAACTCATAGATACTTGCTTTAGATTCATAAATTCCATCATTTTGGCCTCCCTTAGCTCAAGAGGGAAGAACTAGTTGATAATTGCCGCCTTGAACTTTTCCCAAAGGATGACACTATTATTCCCCTTCTCCAGCTTCCATTAGGTAAACCAAATTTGAGCCACCCCTTGAGTTGGTAGGCTGCCAACTCTGCTATCTTCTTCGATCTAACCCCTATAATAGACTACATTATATACACCTCATCAATGAATTCTTGAGGTTCCTTGTCCACCTTAGACTCGTGGAACTCCGGTAGGTTCATTCTTGTAAAATCCCTCACTCTAGAGGCCGAAGTAGGAGCATGAGGGACTTGGGCCCCTTGGTTGATTTGATTAGTCATGGCATGGGCCAACATCGTAATGGCATCCCAGAACTCTTCATAGGCCACTCCTCCATCTTGAGGAGCTTGACGGACAGGAGAGGTTGATTGTTCTTCGGGTAACGGGCTCTTCTTCCTCTTGGAATAGGCGTGATCTAGAATAGCAAAGAACATCTATTAGAAGAAAAGGTTTACCTTACTCTTAATGCACGATACAGATCATGAAGAAAGGAAACATTACCTAAAACACCTCATAGCCTCTTAATCATAGTTGTGGTGCACTTCACAACCATGAACAAGACTATAATCAACGCGGTGTTGGACTCCGAGGACCACTAACAACCTAATGCTCTGATACACAGTTTGTCATGACCCAAGCCTAGGGCCTAGACATGACACGTAGAATGGGAACTCAAAAGGATCCCAAGCAAGCCTCTTAACATGTCATCTACACCTCATTGGTTGCGGAAGCAATTAAGCAACAACAAAAGATTATAAATAAGAAAAAAAGGAACTAAGGGAAGTCTTTGATAGCATAAAACATAGAAGAGTCAAAACTCAAAGCATAAGTACATCATTGGTTCCAACAACACCTCTAAACATAGATTCGAGCAAGGGCCAAGACACTTCCTTGGCTCGCCCTCATAGTATCAAGAGTTCAACATAAAGAGTAAACAAAGCAAGAGTAGCATAACTAGTGTCCCCAGACTTGAGGACTCACCAAAGCTTATCTTCAGGATGCCAAAACTAGCCACATAGAGGATGATCGTGAGGAGCTCTAGTTCCTACATGGTAACATCATGTAGGCATAGAGTATGTGCTAGTAAATTTGAATATACTAAGTATGTAGGATGCAATGCAACAAGAGGTAGGCACCAGAGTAAAATGCATAATCCTAAGCAAGGAATAATTATAATGATAACATGGCATGCATGACCAATGCTTGAAGTTAATCCTGCTTGTATAGAATAAATTACATATGTAGGAAGAGACCATCATCATAGACCAAACAAACAATTACATGGAATCCAAGGCATGAAAACCCCATGGAAGGCGACTGAGGTATCTACCCCTCAACATGGTAAATGGGCATAATATCCCCCATCAAAGTGGTCAAGGATACCCATCAACATAGTAGATAGGTATAGCACCCCCCGTAAAAGTTGTCAAGGTATATACTCCTCAACGTAGTAGATGGGCATGGCAGCCCTTATCAAAGTGGTGGAGGTATATACCCCTCAATATGGTAGATGGGCATAGCACCCCCCCCCCCCCCTTTAAAGTGGTCAAAGCATGTCACCCCCTCAACAAGGTATGGTCAACTTGCAAGACTATATATATTTTTCATGAATTTAACACACATATACATTCCTTTCTTCATCATAAGGTCACTTTATAAGTCATACAATAGATCATCAATAACTCAATAATCCTTAACTAGACATTTTATCAAACACTTGATGGGTGTCTAATGCTAGTTCAAAATCATGCAATTCAAGAGTGAAATCTTATGAAAAAACTCAAGGTAAACACAACCCACAAGTACATAGTAAAACTCTCATGTAAGATACCTTACAATCCTTCATCAAAGCTCATAATAGATCATAGTTCCAAAGCCCAAAACATGCATAATCACAATAGACAAACCATCTCATAGTATAAGCTTAGAATAGGTAGGCATGTGTTTCCAATCAACATTTGATAAAACCCTTACATAATTTATAATCATAATCCATATAAGTAATACCCATAAGTAATACCACTTAAAAACATCTAATTTTTATGAAAAGCAAGGTTGGGCACCATGGGTGAAAGGACCCAATGGTTGAAACCCACATACTTTAAATTGTATTTTCTTGATGAAGATCTGAATGAGAACTTGAAGCTTGAATGAAGTTCGTGAGATTAAGAAATGAGATTGGGACACTTGAATTTGATTGAAATATTTGGCTAAGTGTTAGAGAGGGTTTTGAGAGTGTCTTGAGTGATATAGAGTAGAAAAATGGCTAAGTATAAGTGTTTTTACGCATAGGTGGGCATGGGGCCAAGATCCCAATGCCTTATGCTAAAATAGGGAAACTAAAATAAGGAAGTCACAATACTGCTCCACGAAGGATCCGCGTAATAGAGCCAATGCAGATGTACTGGAAAATGCAAAGTTGGCGAAAATGAAATTTCGCTATGGGTCCTCTAAAATTGGTGTTATACCCATCTTCCACTCAAGTTTTCCCCCTGATCAAGAATATGAAGTCAAATTTTTGATATCACACATGAATTTTGAGATATATGAAAATTACGATTATGGGCATTTTCAAGGCGCATTTTTGGGTATTTTTGGGGTGTTTCAAGTAGAGTCTCACATATCAGTGTGTAGACATCTACACCCATCTTTGGGAGGCTACGGAGCACTTGATGGGAAAAGCTTTCATGTCTTGCCTCTATTCGTGCGTTTCTTTATATCACCCATTTTGAAAGTATCTAATCTACTTGCACACATATGCAGTTACTTGATCTTGATGAACAGTGGGAGTGCTTTAGTCAGTTCATGTAACCCTGACTCAAAGTTGAGGTAGGGTTCGTGATAGGGCTAGGGGCCGAGAACATGTGAGAGGGGCAGCTCCACCCAAAGGGAAGCTTAGATTAGCTTCTCTTGAGCCTGCTTAGGAGCCAGTGGGGCCTATAGATCCTATTTCACCGCCCACAATCCCTGATGCTATGCCCTCAGTTTAGGAGTGTCTTTGTATTGGCTATATTAGAGGGAGCACCTCTCGCCCCAGCTACTTTTGAGGTATCAATTCCAACAGCACCAGTGGGTCCTTCTATAGCTCCATTCAAGCAAGCCATCATTCATGTGGGTCCTTCTTCAGCTCAAAGGGATCCTCCTATAATTCTATCATTCCACATCAAACATCTCGATCGAGTTTGGGTTCTAAGATTCAAAGTTTGGCTATTGCTCCATCTATTGCACCACCCTTATTTATGGTACCACCATCTTCTACCAACCTAGCCATGTCCAGAGCTAAGCAAAAGAGTTTTGCGTGGATTCTATTCTTGGCTGCTCCCTCGAGGTTTGATAGCACCCCAGGTGATAGAGGATATGATTTCCTATCACAGTATGAAATCTGGTTATGTAACCTTGCTATTTTTGAGTCTCATGGAGTTGTTTATACATCTTAACAGTTTACCGTAATAGTCATCGAGTAGTGGAGGTCAATTCTTGCTGGTCGACATATTGGGTCTCTAGCTATAACATGGAGTAGTTTATAGGGGTATTTTTTTAGAGTACCATATAGCCTTCAAGACAATCGCAAGGAGGAGTTTGATAGACTACAACTGGGTTATATATTCGTTATCATGCTCGTATGATAGAGCGTATCAGGCAAGAGACAGAGGGTAGCGGGAAGAGGTTCCATAAGAATTGCAAGTTTAGTGGACACCCGACATATGATAGGGAGTTTCAGAGGCAGTGCCATGAGGGTTTGGCAGTCCACATAACATCCCAGCATCTGATAGTGTTGATAGGCCGTGATAGTTCCTCCAATATGCCCAGGCACGATGGCTTTTCAGGGTAGCCAACTCAAAGTCAGGAGACCAGGGCTTGTTATCATTGTTATGAGATGGAGCACTTGGCTTATCGTTGTCCTTATCATGCACTTCCTACTCAGACTTCAAGTTCTCAGCTGGCTCGTCAGCTCAAGCACCACACCTAATGTCACAACTTGGGCCTAGGGCTTAAGAGTGACATAGCAAATGGGAACCTAAGTGTCTCCAAACAAGCCTCATAGCATCCATATACACATGATTGATTCAGAAGTGCATAAGTAAACAACAAGCACATAGTTCTAAGGGAATGTTGATTTAGACTCAAGCTATGGGGATGTCATAGTGATAGGGATTTGCATGGATTCAAATAGCACGTAGCACATATGTGTTAAGGGGCTGGTGAGTATGACGGACGTTATGGGTGTAGAAGGGACTTAGGAATTTCCAATTTCCACATCTAATCATGATTATGCCATCATAGTACCAACATCATAAGATAAACAAAATATAGTCTCCATAGGCAATAAGCATAAAACATAACAGTGCCATAAATAGAGTTTGCGTGATGTCAAAAAATACCTCTAGCTAATAGAATAAAACGGGGGCTAAGACATGTCCCAGACTCACCCTCAAAGTAAAGACATAAAGTAACATAGCATGATAGCTAGATAGAAGGTGGGTCTTGTCCTTGGAGTAAAGGAATCAGCACTAGCAACCACAATCCAATCTAACCATCAAGAGGTTGATGAAGATAGTCGCTGGTCCCTATATGGTTAGATCATGTAGGCAAAAGTATGTATTAGTACATTTGAATATACTAAGTATGAAGGAATACAAATGCTTATGAACATGTTAACCTACAATCAATGTTAGATTACAAGGGCACCTATATATAGAAGGAAGTATATAAGAAAGAATAATATATCAATATGCCATGAATTCATGATGCATGAATGTTGTAATACTTAAACATACAGGGATGTAACCTCAACTGACATAAGACTAAGCGAGCTATTACTTAGAACTCCATTGTCTGCCCCACAACAGATAAAGGGGTGATCCACTTGCCATAGGTAGATCATTGTCATAATCATCCCTTAAAATGGAATAAATATGAACCTATGTTTGACACATAGTTATGAGAAAAGAGTCTTTATATAAGGATTCCACGGGTCGAGCCCCCACCTCTAATTTCATTCAGTGCTAAGTAAATATCCCACGAGAATATATATACATACATATACATGCTTAAAAAGGAGCATAAGTCTTTTCAAAACATAATAATACATACTTAGACTTAAATGCCAAATCACATTTCATATTGCATACTTTGGGGTAAAAAGCTAAATCATACTTCAATTCATACTTGCATGCATAGGAAATGGCTCGTTCATACTTATACATGATAGTGTAAACAACCATAATTTCTCAAAAGCCATATCATAGACATTATGTGATTACATGTCATGTCATAACCATACTTGTCATGAAAACATAGTCATAATCATAATTTTGTCTTACCCCACATCAGAAATCTTATGAAAGTCAATGTTCACGCATGCATATCCCATGAGGAATAAGATGATAGCATGAGCAACAGAGGTACATATTTAAACTGGCATAATAACATGAATCCATACTTAGAATCGTATGGAAATCAACAGTTAAAAACTTAAGTGAGCCTACCTATGCTTAAGTTCATAAACCAAAGGGACAACATATTCAAACCTTCATAATCAATGTAATCCAAAATAATAGGGCTTAAATCATAGTAAAAACATCAATAATGCATAGCCCATAAGTCAATTTGATGAAATCAACAATAATTTAAAAGAACCATACTTAAAGTAAGCTTAAAATTCATAAATTAATAAGAAAGAAGTTTTTAGGGTCTTCATGATTGAAAGGAATCTCATACCTTGGATAACTAGAAGAACTAGGATGGAGTTGACTTTAATTGAAAGCCCACTTGAAATCCTAGCATGAATCCCAAAACTAGACTCTGAAGAGGGAACATAGGAATTGAATTCTAGAGCTTCAGTGAATAATAAGAGTGAATTGAGTGTAAATAGTAAGTACAATTTGATTTCGGGGCTTCAGATAGGTCCCAAGGTCCTAAAAGACCTTTAGAATAAACCAAAATTACAAAAAGACCATTAATGAAGGGGACTTTAAAAATTGTCCAAGGGTCCCATGCAAATGAACCACAGATCGTACAAATGTTCACTGACCGTACAATGGTTCGTCAAATTTTAGGCCAAGGGTGTTTTCACTGAAGGCTTCACGGTTGGTATAAATGTTCACTGATTGGACAATGGTCCATGAAAATGTCTCCATGTTCTGAGATGGTACTTTGACACCTAGAATGATATTTTTGGAGATAGGGCCTCACAAGACCTCACCACGGGTCGTAGTGGGTTGCACCACCCATAGGCGAGTCTCCTGATTGCTGCCCTAGCCAAATTCTTAGCTTGAAGGCTGGGGAACATACCACAAGCCCCTTCCATGGCCACTGGTGAGGACCACGAGCCGTGGGAGGCGTCAGAGAGGGCCACTATGCCTAAAATATCCTCTTAAGCCACATGAAGCCACAAACAAAGCTAAGGTTCATCCCGTGGTTTCCCCCACAGCTTATGGAAGTGACCCTGGAGAGGCACCTTGTTAAAAAAAACCTTCGAAAACTTGATTTAAAGAATTGTTAAGGCCTCCAGATGTCCAGGTCCTTATATCATCTCCCCATTGGGAATATTCATCCTAGAATGAGCTATAACATGGATTGAAAGGCTTGAGTTCAACGTGAGACATTTTAACAAGAAGACATAATGCATCACTCATCACTTTAAAACTGTAAAACCATTGAATGCCATATTAAAACACAATTTAAACCTCTTTTATGCACATATATGCATGTCATGTCATGAAACATAAGACTGAATGAATTCAAACCTTTTAGAATAGGAAGAACCTAATACATTAGGTTTGAGTAGATTGGAAAACATAGGGATATCGCGTCATCATGTCCAACTCTTCCTCCAATGTAGCACTCTCCATATGTTGATTCCTCCAAAGAACTTTAACCGAGGCCACATCATTTTTGCGATGCTATCTTACTTGCCTATCCAAAATTTCAACAAGTGCTTCTTCATAAGTCAAGTTCTCTGCAACCTCAACACCTTCCAAAGGAACAATTTGTCAATGATCACATGTTACGCCCAAAGTCCCGTTAAGGCTGACTGGCAGCCGTTGCCGATAAGGCTCGGGAGAACCAACCTGTATCCATGCACTTTCTATACATATTATAAGGGATGTCTAGATTTGATATGCTTTCAAAAAAGTAAACAGTAATAACAAGCAAAAAGGAAAGACATATGATGAGGCCGTTGGGGCTATGTTGTGTAAAGTACGAGACATAACCACACTTTAATTTACATAGCTACAAAGCCTATAGATAAGAAAAAGTATTTGATAAGGGTCGGGACAAGCTCCGCCTTGACTAACTATACAATACAAAGATATAGGATCTAGATACACACACACAAAGCCCCAAAGCAACCTGGAGCTTGGTAACAACAAGTTGATATCATGTACTCCTACTGGGGAGATCTATTAGTGCCTATACCTGCAGCATGAAATGCAGGTCCCGCATAAATACACAATACGAGATAATGTACTTAATATGTATGGCAGGAAATACTATATATGAAGTAACAACTCAAATGAAATTATGCACTGGTGTAAGGATAAGAGACCACCTTTAGCTATATTGTGGAATCATGTACTTTATGTTCTTTTTATTACTTTACCTTTTTTGTATAATCTGTGCACAACATGTAATACAAATGAAAAGCTAATCAATGGTAAATCTATATCGGGATCGACCCCTGCTAGGCATTTCCTTTTACCCCTAGGGTTACCCCCTATAATCGAATCGACCTTTGCTAGGTGATTCTTCTACCCCTCGGGTTACCACCCATCAATAAGCAATATACTTTATCTTTTATTACCTTTGAAATGATTAATTTGGTGGTCATAATATTTCAGCTGTAGGACTGTAGATATCGCATGTGATATGTAAATAATCATATAATACAATACAACAATGAAAAGGGTAGGCTATACACATAAAGAAATGTGTACGAGATGAACAACTCGTGCACTTGTTTAGTAACAATAACCCATGTATCTTGGTATCCAAGTATGTATGCAGATTTGAAGATGACAATGTATGGGAGCATATGAAAGGGTAAAAGAGTGGAGACATTGTTAATAGCTGTGTCGGAGTTGGTAAGTGCCTTTATGTGCAAAGGAACAATACAAAATCGAGTAGCATTACATACCTTGATATATGACCTCGTTATTACCTCGAAGTAACCTCCTTTTCCCTCAAATGTTTATCTACAATATATTAGCCAATAATACTAGTATTAGCAGGTATGAAACACTTCTTAGCAGTCCAACCTTGTAAAAAAAGTAACATCTGGGCAGCAAACTTGTATTTAGCAACCCAAAGGCATTCTTTCAACCTTTCCACTTATAATTGTATTTTCTAGTAACCATTCTTATGTACATGTAATATACAACTTGTTTTATACCCTTAATAGTCTTACAACAGCTCACAAGGTACAAGGGAGAACAATC
The DNA here is from genome assembly GCA_026153255.1 of Solanum medicagineum. Classification (NCBI taxonomy): domain Eukaryota; kingdom Viridiplantae; phylum Streptophyta; class Magnoliopsida; order Solanales; family Solanaceae; genus Solanum; species Solanum medicagineum. The sequence continues at coordinate 29,384 of JAPFFP010049753.1, forward strand.
TTACACAATACACAAATAGGCATCACATTATGTATTCTTGTTACATTTCAACGTCAACAGTCCCGAACCTGTTTCAACTTTAACCAGACTGTATCCAACATTATTTACACATAAGACTAGTGGTACAATAGTCCACAAATCGTCCCAAAGTAGGTGAAGGTTGTGGAACAGTAATTCCCAACTACCAGCCCACAAGTTCATACTAAGAACACAATTGTGATATCATATAAGAACTCACTTTTGTGGACTATAAAAATGATGCAGTAGCTTGGTTATGTCACTAAAAAGCTAAACCATTTTAAAAACATAAGGATTAATTCATAATTCATCGAACCAAGAAGATAAGATCCTATTAATTAACAAGAAAAGTTGACAACCATCCTTAGGACACATGCTATCCAAATTTCCAGCATAAGCATAACTAGCATATACTTCTTATTTTTCGTAAAAAAACCATACTAAATGCACAAGTAGCTTTACTTACCTTTAACCTCAAGGTTTATGTCTACTTTAGGGACCCTTCTGAGTTTGTGAGGGCTGCTTTGTATAAGTTGAAAGAGAGCACAAAGTAACCTAGAAATGCAAATTTTTTGTCCTAATTAAAATGGCTTAAGGGAGCTGTTTTAAGTCCTTTTTAAAGGGGGATTTGGCTGATTTACTAAGGCATTTTTAGTCTTACATTATTAATATGGTTATGCAGCTTGTTGCCCCTTTCACTTGGGTATTAAGGGGCTCCAAATTGATGGGCCTTTGCTACCAATTTTTCTCCTATCTCTTTAGTTAGTTTGGACCCAAATTATCTAATGAATTGTGATATACCAGGGATCTTTTTATATTCTTCTTAGGATGAAAACATAGTCCATTTATAAAGAAAAAACATGGGCAAAAATTACACCCTTAACTTGGAGTTTATTCTTTATCAGACTTGGACGAATTCGACGTCAGGCCTTGTCTCCGGTTAGCTAGCAAATTTAAGCTAAGCACGTAGGTGACTCACCTGCTAGCTTCCTAAGTCCCACAAGCACCTCAATTCTCTCACCTCACTTAAGGCCTCTAACTCCCTAATTTGGCTTAAAACTTATATGCCCTCACTCCTCTTAAGCCTTAGACATAAATATAGCCCTCCCGTTCAAATGTTAGGCACTTTTAAAATTGGCGCTCCTTCTACCAATTCATATCATGTTCCATATGCATAGGAATAGTACACATAAGATGTGGGGTGTTACATCCTCCCCTCGTTAGAAACATTCATCCACGAATGTTAGCATAATTGGATAACTTAAACAAGTTCAAACCTTTACTTAAACAAACTTTTGATAACATAACAAGTACACAAACACACGTACCTATTAAGGCCCCAATTCTGCATTTTGGATTTCCTCTTTAGATTCAAATAATTAAGGGTATTTTGATTTCATCACTTCCTCACCCTCTCACGTTATCTCTTTTGCCTACTGGTTCCTCCAAAGTACTTTTACTGAAGTTATTTCTTTATTCCTTAGTTTCTTAACTTGACGATCTAGAATAGCAACAAGTACCTCTTAATAGGTGAGATCTTCTGTAACCTGCACATCATCAATAGGAGTGATACAAGATGGTCACCTATGCATTTTCGAAGCATTGAGACATGAAAAGCTGGATGAACCATTGAAAGCTCTTGGGTAGTTATAATTCATATGCAACCTGCCCAAACTTCTTAATAATTTTATATGGCCTTATGTAACGTGGGATCAGGTTTCCTTTCTTACCAAATCTTATAACCCCTTTCATTGGAGATACCTTTAAGAATACCAAATCACCTACTAAAAATTCTAGTCCTCTCCTTCAAGCATCCACATATGATTTATGATGACTTTGTGCTGTTTCTAGCTGTTGTTGTATTACCCTAACTTTCCCCAAGGCTTGTAGTACTAGATCTGGCGCAAGCAAGGTGGTTTCACCCACTTCAAACCATCCAATTGAGGACCTACATTTCCTTCCATACAAAGCTTCATAAGGTGCCATCTTGATACTTGAGTGGTAGTTATTATTATAGGAAAATTCAATATGTGGCAAATGATCCACCCAACTACCTTTAA